>ABLG01000457.1:0-48622 GCA_000172435.1 Meloidogyne hapla
CAGAGTAGCCGATTTTGACCTATAACTTTTTTGATTTTTGACCGATCCGAATAATTCTTTTATCATTCGAAAGGTCTCGGGTTGGGGATACTTTTTCTTAACTGAGCCAACATGTTCCGATCATTTTTCAAATAGATACACGCAATAAATGATGTTACAGGCAGAAAAAGTCAGTTATTCGCTTATAACTTTTTGTAAGTTGTTCGAATCAGATCGGCCCAATTAAGTAAAAGAATCCATATACCGAGACCTTTCGAACGGTATAAAAATTATTCGGATCGGTCTAAAATCAAAAGCGTTATGGGCGTACTCTGAATCGGCGTACTCTGAATCGGCGACTCTGAATCGGCTACTCTGAATCGTCCCCTACCCTAGTTGTCGTGTACCGCACGTGAGGATATGACAATTGAGGACGACAATTGAGGATGAAATATTTGAGGATGGAAAAATCGGCGCAAAACTTTTGGCGTCTTAAAATAAAGTAGTAAGGCCAATAAATTTCGGGACCTAGGGTCACTGGGTCTACATTAACAGTATAGCTTATTGAATAAACATGTTTTTCTGATGTTGTAATTGGCTTAAACACCTAAAAATTCACATTTGTGTTAAGACGCCAAAAGTTTTGCGCCAATTTTTCCATCCTCAAATATTTCTTCCTCAATTGTCGTCCTCAATTGTTATATCCTCAATTGTCGTCCTCAATTGTCATATCCTCACGCGCGTATCCTCAATTGTCGCAACACCACAAAATTTAAGTTTTAATGAAATCTATGAAATGAAAATTAAGCATATTTTCATTTTGACATTATAAGTGAAAGAATATTTTTAATAAATTTCGAAAGGCCAAATTCTCAAATATCTACACAACGTCAGATATACAATACAAACAAAAAACCAAAAAATTGACAAAAAAGTAAACTTTTAATCAAAAAAATTCCAAAATATTTTCATATTGCTTCACATTTTTTAATATTATCATCATTTATATATTCCTCCAAATTGTAAATCATTTTCTCTAATCTTCTTGAAATTTCTTCTATTCCAAAAAATTCAACAAGTTCATGAATGGGAGGCCCTGATATATTATCAATTACTGCTAGACGAAAAAGACTATAAAAAAGATTATAATTTTTTTTAATTAATTTCATTTTTTAAACTTGAAAAATGACTCATTTTTAATCAATTTCTTATTTAAAGAATAATACAGAAAAGAATAATTTGAAGAAATTTCTTTTAAAAAGAAAAGTCCAAGAAATCCCTTAAAGAAATAGGCCATAAAATAAAATAATTTTAATATTATAAAAAACCTCTCCACATTTTATTTTTTTTTTAAACAAACGTTGTTATTTTTCCATGTGAACATTCTTCTTCTTTTCCCAAATTTTTAATTTCTTCAAATTTAATTTTATTTAATTTTGAATATTCTAATAATTTATTTATTATTTTTAAAGCTTTTTTAACATCTTTAAAATAATTAATAATTTTTTCTGAAGAATTTGGTATCATAAAAAAGAAACGAAAATCGCCAGTTGTTATATCAGACATTTTACAAAATGTTTCTTCATTTAAACGTAAAAATGAAATTATTTTATTAAAATAATTAGAATTTAATAATTGTGGATTTATTGAAGTTTTGTTTATCTAAAAAAAGGAAAGAAATGAAAAAAAAATAAAAATAATTTTTATATTATCATTTTGTCTTTAATAATTTATTTTCCTCTTCATAAAATTAAAATATTTTTTTTTATAAACCTTTCCATTTTTTTAAATTTATAATAAAAAAACCTCTTGAAGAAGGGAAAATTGTTGTTTAATAGAAGGAATTAAATCTTTTTCAAAATCAGCGTTTTGAAAAGCCATTCTTCCATAACGATCTAATTCTTTCAAATCTAACATAAAAGTACTTCGACCAATTAAATTTTCATCAAAATTTGTAATCATTTGGTTAATTGTATAAAGTTTGTGTGAATTATATTCTTTAATTCCACTTCCATTTCGTAATAAAAAATTTAAAATAGCTAGAGGTAAATAACCAAGATTTGTATAATAACTCTTAAAATAATTGTGAGAGAGAGAGAAAAAGGTGTTTTTTGGATATAATTGTTAATTATGAATAAAACAAAACTAGCCCCCAAAATTAGCCTATATATAAAAGATCTGTAAAAGTTTTTCACAAAAAATCTTTTCTTCAGTAATGCAAAAATAAATCTTAAAAAATAATTTTATTAAATATACCACAAATGCAGTTGACTTTCTTTTTGATAATTTATTTTTTCCATCTTCAGTAATTAAAGGTAAATGTGTAAATCTAGGTTCTTTCCAATTAAAAGCTCTAGAAAAAAAAATTTTTCAGATATAAAAAGAAATTTTAAAAAATATACTCATAAAGTTTTAAATGTTTTGGTGTGGACAAAAGCCATTCTGATCCTCGAATTACATCTACAAAGAAATAAAAAAAATGAAGGGCTCAGCGAAATTTTCGGACAAATTAAATTGGAATAAAAAGACCCGATGATATGTTTTATTTTTGTTATAAAATAAAAAGTTAGTTGCCGTTCCGCAAATGTCGAATCGCACATTTTTGGTTACTCAGAGTTTCAAATTTATTAAAAATATAAAGAGACTTTTAAAAATTATCTAAAAATATTTTAAAAATAATTACCACTAATTTCCATATAATGATCATCTACAACATTAGCAAAATGATAAGTTGGAAAGCCATCACGTTTCAAAATAATAAAATCAACTTCATCCCATTTTGTATAATAAACACCAAAAATAGTATCCTAAAAATATGTGTAAGAATGAAAAAATAGTCGTCGATCTACTCGATCTGTCATAAATTAAAAGTAAAAATCAAAAAATAAAATATAAAAAAAACATTTACACAACCTCTAATCTTGAGATTTATAATTAAACTCAATCGAATATTTTTTAAAAATAATACCTTAAAAGACATTTCACCAGAATCATATTTAAATCGAACAACAGGTATTTCACCATTTTTCTCACGAGCATTAATTTCTTCTTTTGAAAGATTATGACAATGACGGTCATAATGCGGAATTTTCTTTTCGTTTAAAGCCTTGCGTCGGAGAATATCTAATCGCTAAAATCTTTAAAAATTTTACTAAAAATTTTTAAAAATTATTTCATTATTTTTAAAATTTGCGGACGAAGCAAATAAACACCTAAAATAATCTTTTCAAACTTTGCCCTCTACAAACTACAAAACTCCTTTAAATTTTCCAAAAAAAATAATTTAAAAAACCTCAATAGAACAAAAACATTTATAAGCTTTATCCATTGTTATAAGCCTCTCAGCTTCATTCTTATAAATTTCACATCTCTCAGATTGTGTATAAGGACCAAAATTTCCACCAATGGAAGGTCCTTCATCCAAATTTAAGCCAAAATATGACAAAACATTTTCAAACTAAAAAAAGCAATTTACCTAATTTAAAAAAATTTTTTAACCTCATTTTGTGTACCTTCTACCAATCTATCACGGTCAGTATCTTCAATTCTTAATAAAAATGATCCTCCATATTTTTTAGCAAATAAATAATTAAAAAGTGCTGTTCTTAATGAACCTTTAAATAAATAAATTTTAAAAATTTTTATTTATTTTGAGGGCAAATTAATAAAAAGGGGAAATGGTTAATGTTAGTAAAGTGGGAAAGAAATAACAAAATTTTATCATCAAAACAATAAATTGTTTTTTTATTACGTTGGCGGAAAGCTTTTAGAAAATTAATCTTTTATTTAATTGCTTAAGCTAAATTCTATATGCCAATATATTTTAAAACCCTACCTCCGTTCTCCAAAGTATTTATTTTATTTTAAAATTAATTTAAAAAAACCTAAATGTAATTGTCCTGTTGGTGAAGGTGCAAAACGAACGCGAACATTTGCATAATTATTTATTGATTTGAGTGAAAAATGGCGAACATTTCGTATTAAATAAGAAAATAATTGTTGATAAATCATTAATTGAAAGAAATTCTGATTAAAAAGAAATTTAATTAAAAAAAAAGAATGGGAGAGAAGCTTTATTTTAAATTGTGTCACGCCGAAAGTGTTAACATAAATTGTTGTTTAACCTTTCCAAATAACTCTCCACAAATTAATTTTAATATTTTTCCTTAAAAATTGATTTTAAAAAAATAATTAAATGTTAGTTTCAACAAATATAAATTAAAAAATAAATTAATATATAAAATTACCAAAAACAAAATTATACAATTTTTAAATAATAATAATAATAATAAGGAAAAATACTGGAAAAACAAATCAATTTAATAAAAAGACAAAAAATCAGATAATTTTCTTCTTTCCTTTTTATTTCTCATTAACAATCAAATTTTGGGATGAACTCGAGGATGTTTGTTTGATTTCATATATTCCTAAAAATTGAAAAAAAAAATTTAAAAATGGCAATTACGAAGTTTCTTCCCATCCAAAAATTTTAATAATGCAAACTATTTAATGAATCCGGGTGGTCTATATGTAAAATACCAAAAATTTTCTTATAAATTTAAGATTAATTAAAAATTAATTTTTACATCAAGTTCTCTATCCAATTCTGCAACTGTTTTTTTGTGACGTTTGTCATTTCGTCGATTTCTTCGAAGACCACCTCCTTGGCCAGAAATCCAGTTTCCTCCACCACCACCTCCATACCAAGCCCTCCAACCCCCAACAAATCTCCCTCGAAAAGATCGTTTAAAAGAAAAATTATTTCGAATTGGACGGCGAAGTGCAAATTCGGACATCCTAAAAAATAAATTTTAAAAATTGATTTTAAAAATTAAAAAACCGAGGACGAAAACTGAGTCGTTGTTGAATTGGTCTTCGTGATGAATCATTGTAGAGCTAAAATATTAACATTAAGAGTTTAAAATTTAAGTTTGAATTTTTGGAATATAAATAGAAATAATCCAAAAACGTCTGAAGGTTAACCCAATATTTAAGAACTCCCCAGAAAATAATGGAATAAATATAAGCAAAAAAATTTAATACATTTGATCTGGATCGAGTTGCATAATTATTATTTGGAAAATCATATTCCTCATCAATACCATCCAAATCGTATTTATGCAAACGAGAAGAAGAATAAAATGGTCGACGAATTCGCATCCTCTGATAATCGTCATAATCATCAAGTGTAAGATTAACAGGATTTACATTATTTAATTCAGAAAAATTTTCAAAAGGTTCACTACTGCAAGTTCGAAAACGACCACTAAGATGTTGTTGTTGAGGAGGAGGTGGACGATATTGTTCATGTTCTGAGAATTCGCCATATAATTCATTGTCCTTTGAAAAATATGGGTAACTGTTCATGAGTCAAATAAGCTATAGGTCAATGGGAGAAAAAAACGTTGATTGGACTCATAAACAGGAACAGAACTAAAAAAATGATTACCTATCTTTGTTACAAGGAAAAAATAACTTTTTAAAAAAAGTCTTAATGCTAAGCCTCGGCTCCTTTGTTAACCTTGCTTTTTTTGACTTAAGGTCAAGAATTTGATAAATCAAAAATCGTGATTAAAGTTTTCTAATATCTAGAGTTTGAGAAATATTTAAAACTACCATGTAATTATCATGTAAAAAAGACTTGTTACTACTAATACTTCCACTTGTTGGGCGTTGAAAAACACGAGGACGCTCAATTATAGGACCACCATTAACAGAAAGAACACTATCCGCATGGTGTCGTTGAGACTGAGGTTCTAATGAAGAATGTCTTTGTTTTACTACTTGTCTTTGTGGCTGTTGTTCAATCTTTTCTGTTTGGATTCGATTAAACCTTAAAAAGAAAAAATTCTAAATTTTGAGAAATTAAAAAAAACCTTTCAGAAAGTCTTAATTTACTTGTTCCAACAACTACTATACGAGCAGGAACAACATCAGAATTATTCATTGCTCTTAAATCAACGTAGATTTTATTAAAAAAATGAAATAAATTTAGCAAAAATTGTTTTTACACGTTAAAAACAAGTACAACCATTAAAGAAATTTAAATTAGTTTCAAATCTATTTTTGGCATTTTATTTTATTAAATTAAAATTGTGTAAGATGAGAGAAAAAATTGAAAGAGTACTCATGTCAGACTGAAAAGAATGTGAAATGTAAATTTAGAACATTAAATTTAAAAAAAAATTAAAATACGAGAAACAAATTTTATTTTACTAATATTTATGCTTCTACGACACTTGGGGACCGACATTTACGGACCGACTTTTGAGGACCGACATTTGAGGATTGGGGATCGACATTTGAGGATTGGGGATCGACATTTGAGGACGACATTTGAGGATTGAGGACCGACATTTGAGGATTGAGGATCGACATTTGAGTCTTGAAGAAAAATTTGTAAAAAATTTTTAATCGAAAATTTTCGATTAAATCGAAAATTTCCATAGATTTCTACTCTCCAAGATTTTTTAAATTTAACCTTCCCAAAAATTCCTTATTCTTCAAAATAAAGCTACGTGTTTTTAATTCAATTCTTCAAAAAAGATAAACAAAAATATCCTTTGTTTTCTAACCTCTATAGGTGTGGGTAAGATGGAAAAACGGTAAATACTTAAGGATGGAAAATCCACATTTCTGTTATAGGGAGCGGAGCGATCTACCATAGGTCCAGTCTTCTAACAATTTTGATACCACAGGCTGAGCTCGAAGAGATACGACAAATCATACCAAAATTGAGTAGATTCAACCTTCAAAGAATTAAAATCCCGAATGTATCATTTGTAAAAAAATTTTATTAAAATTTATTTAAAATTTTAATAAAATTTTTAGTTGTAAAAGCATCAAAGAAAGACCCAAAAAATCATCAAAAGACCCAAAAAATTTTTCCCTTTATAATTTTTCCTTTTTAATTTTTTATTTCTTTATTTTTTATTTTTTTACAAAAAATTATTTTTTTACAAATTTTTTCTTCAAGACTCAATTGTCGAGCCTCAATCCTCAAATGTCGGTCCTCAATCCTCAAATGTCTATCCGCAATCCTCAAATGTCGGTCCCCAAGTGTCGCACTACGATATTTATCACAAACACAAAATATAAATTACCATACCATACAAATTTATCCATAAACTTATACAATAAAAATGCTTAATATTAAAATAAACAAATTTTTTTGAAAATTTCTTTAGATAAGATTATTTTAGAGAGAAATAGAAACGATAAAGAGAAATAACAAACACGCTTATAGTTAGTATTTCTGATAAACTAGTATTTTTTTTTTCATTTTAAAAATAAATTGTGTATATAAAAGAGCTGCAAAATTAATATAAAATAATAAACACAAAATAATTCTCAAAAAAATTAATTAAAATATTAATTTTTGGAGGATTTTTGTTTGTAAGCAAAATTATTTTCTTGAAAAAAACACAATCTTGGTTTTTTTGTTAAAAGATAAAATCCTCTTTTGTCATATCTATAGCCCAACGGAATTTATCACGTTGGGTTTTTGAGTAAATCTTCTCTATAGGGATGTCATATTTCTTGCACCAAGCAACTGATATTCTATAAAAATATTAATTTATTAAAAAGAATGGGTATTTTATGGGATTCTTCAAAAATTATTTAATTTTAAACACTTCAAAACCTCCAAATTTTCTGACATGAGAAATATTAAATGTTTCAAAAATTCCCAACTATAAAAATTAATATTAAAATAAACCTTGGATCCAAATAATTCAATTTGGACGTGCCCAATGCAATTTGTTTATTTTCATCCTTAAAAATAAAATATATTTAAATAAATTATAATTTTTGATAACCTTATCAGTATGCTGTGTTTTTAATTTTACAAGCTGTTCTTTTATACGTGTATATTTTTTCTGTAATTTTTCATCGTTTTTATTCTTCTTAAGTTCAGCTTTGATTTCTTTATATTCTTTCTTCTTTTCATTAATCTAAAAAAGAAATTATAAAAATAAATTTTTTTTTCGAAATTTCTAAGTTGAAAAACGAAATTTATATAAATATCTCTCGGTTAAAATACATTTAAAAAATTAATGCAACACTAATCGAACCCCACTATGAACCGACCTAGTTGTAAAATTAAGGTGGTTTTTCTATTATTTCCTTCATATTTTATTTATCCTTTTAACAAAAATATTTGGCAATATATTTAAATTATTAACCTTATTTTGTAATGTTTCCATAGCCTTATCATGAGTTTTAGGAACTGCACGTTGGTGATTACAAAGTATTGCAACTTGTCGATTTGCACCTTAAAAGTTATTATTATTTTTTAAAATTTAAATAAAAGAGTTACGATTATAGGAAAGCAATTTTGCATGAATTGTATCATCGGCTAAAAAAATAAATTTCAAAGAATTATTTAAAAATTTAAAAAATAACGATTTGTTAATTTATCCAATTGATCTTGTAAAGTAATTGAAGCATTATATGTACGAAATACTTTGGCAGTTAATCCATCCATTAATTCTTTTAAATAAGCATTTAGAGAACTTGTCTTAAAAAAATTAAGAAAACATTTAAAGAAATAAGACTGTCATAAACAAAGAAAGAATATTCCTTGGCGCCCCTTAAATATGTAAATATAAAAAACAAACATCAAGTCTGTCAAAGAGATCATCTCCAGGTTCTTTTCCTTCCATAAAAATCTTTAAATTTTTAAAAACAGCCTTTTCAACAGGAACACGATTGTAATAACGAATCGAATCTTTTCCAAGAAAATCAAATTCAACAACATATTTTTGGTCATCCAGTTCCTCGTGTAATTTTATATGTTCACAACGAAGAGAACAACAACCAACAGTATCTTACAGAAAGTAGATTTTTACGTTTTTTGCCACTAAAATAAATTTATAAAAAACCTGCAGCTTCATCTGTATCTTTTTCATTTCCAGCTCGAAGCGCAAATTTATCAATAAAATAAAGTGCAACCGCTCGTTGTCGTATCCGCATTTCTTTGCTTTTAAAGTCTAATAAATATTGATCTCTAATTGGTCCAACACAGCCTTTAAGCTATAAAAATTGATAAAATTATTTAAAATAATTTTGAATGAGTTAATGAAAGAATTTTAGAAAGTCAATTGGAGGAAAAATATGTATGTAATAGCACGGGTCCTGAAGCCGAAATTTTAGAACTGCCAGGAACCGTTCGATTTTTTTTTTGGAAACTGGACAGTAATGAGCAAGTATACCAAAATTGACTAGATACAACATTAAAGAAATTTTATAAATAAAAAACCTTTCTCGCTTTTTCAAACTTTTCCCAATCCTTTTGGCCTTTAAGCTTTGAAGAAGGATTTAACATTATATACTTATTACTAAACAAAACATTTTCAGTCCAAGAACAAAGCCATGTGACCTCAAGAAATAATTTAAAAATTAAAGAAAAACTAATTTCAAAACCATATTATCATGTCTAACTTCTTTCCATTTATGGCCTTTAGGAGGGGGAATTGTAACACCTTTAGAGCAATTTATTATAACTTCTTCTGGTTGAACTCTTTGCTTTAAACAACCCATTTTTGGATGTTCTCCTAAAAAACAATAAATGCCTAGAAAATTATTTATGTATACTAGTAATAATCTTCACTTATTTTGGTCACTAAAAACCTCTAACAATAAGAGAAATTAATCGGAAGATTACAAGTAATTAAAAAAACCTCTTCCTCTAAAAAGTCCTGGGGGTTCTATTCGAAAATTGCCAATTTTTTGTTTATAACCATCTAACATTGCATAACCATATTCAGCTGCTTCTTTATCCTTAACTTCTTTTTCTGCTTTTTTCTCTTCTTTACTTCGAGCCTTTCTTTTTTCAGTTTCAGAAAGAAAATAGGCATTTATATCACTTTAGAAAAAAATTTTTTTAATAAAAAAAATGTTTTTACCGAAAATTACATTTCTTTAAATCAGTTATTGTTGAACGTTCAGATGAGGTCATTACCTAAAATTTTAGTTAATATATGGTAATTTTTGTCGAGCCGTGATTAGATTTCGAGATATACTAATTCAAAGAATAAATTTTGGTTTATTTTTTAGATAAAATAATTGGGGAAAAAAGATAAACAAACTTTTCTCCAATCCTTAAAGAAGTTTTGATTAAAAATTGGTTTGGATGTATAGTCATGGTCAAGCATTTTAGCATAGAAAGTAGCAACTTCTTCAGCTGCAAGGGATAGATCCATTGGCTAAATAAAGAACTAATTAATAAGAATGTTAAATTAAAATTGTAGTCAAATATTAAAACGGACATTATGGCGCGAACGCGTCGTTATATTTTTTAAATTCATCCCACCCGTTTTTATTCAGAAAAAACCGAAAAGTACCATGCGCCATATACATTTACGCAATATCCATTTACAAATAATAATGAGAGAAAGGAAGAGGACCAGCTGAATTTTACGGTCGGACTTTTAAAAAATAATTTTTGCCATAAATGAAATGAATACAATAAATATGAACAAAAATATTTAAAAAAGTCACCAACCTTTCCATTATATTTGAATCTAATATTTTTAGGTAAGGGAACATATTCTGGTGCAAACATTGGCCCTTTATGTTCTAAAGTTCTCCATTTAATTGTTCCATCTGATTGTTCAGGTGATTGCTCTTCCCACCACTTCCAAACCTCCTCTTCTTCTTCCGCCTTCCTTTTCCTTTTTGTAGGGCTTGAACTTGAGGAAGAAATCTAAAAGAAAAATAGAGAGCAGGTCAATCTACCGCAGAGCCACAAATTCCTTTAATGGAGACAAATTCCGTCGAAGTGGTGTGTTATCGAACGCATTTCGTAGAGAAACTTCGAATAATACCAAAATCAACGGGATTTGACTTTCATAAAATTAGTCAACAGCCCTGCGGATATTGTTATATTTTTTAAAACTGTACCTCTTGTTTAACATGATTATTTTCACTTGATTTCTTTTTCTGTTTTGCTGGTTTGTCATCTTCATAATCCGAATCTTCTTCTTTGGCATCTTTTTTAGCAGGAGACTTTGTTGTTATTTTTTCAGGTTTTGATTTGGAAGTTTTTGATTTTTTCTAAATAAAGACGATTAATGTAAAGATGGGACAGAAATACGAATAAATGTATATGTTTACGCCATATAAAAAATGTATTTTTAAAAAAAATGACAGCTCGAATTGAATTACACAAAAATCAGTATTTCTAAATATTTCTATCACCTAAATATTTGAAAAAAAACCTTTGGAGTATATTCCTCTTCACTTTCTGGAGATGATTGTCTCTTCTTACGCTTTTTATCAGATTTTTTAACAATAGGTTGACTTTCTTCATCACCACTTTCTAAAGGTGTTACGAGCCTTTTCGTAGATTTAGGACTTGAAGAATTTTGTTGTTTTTCCCGAATACGTTGTGACCAAGGAATATTATCCAAATCCTCATTTTTAGAATTAGAGTCATTTTTTTCGTTTTGGATTTTCCGTTTTGGTTCATCGCCATTAGTTTCACCAACTCCATTTTCAATAGGAATAGAATTAGATAGTTCTTGTTGGTGTTCAGAATTCATTGCTGTTTCTTTCCTATTAAAAATGACAAATAAAACTTGAAAAAATAAGAGAAACATGAATAAATAAAATAACAAATGGTTCAATGATTAATAGATTAAAGATGGCTAAAGTTGCCAAGAAATTGTAAAACATTTTTGTTAAAATTAAAATTTTAAAAATACCCATTTTGTGCCAAAGTATTGTTTGGTTCAGTCTCTGTTGCCATATTATTAAATTTTAATGCTGTCTGGTTTTTAATTGCCTATCTTTATATACCAGCCAGCAATAAAGACTATACGAGCGGCAATGAATTCACGAAAAAAAAATTAATTTTTTAGCTAAATTTAAAACACAAATTAGACAATAAAAAAGTGAAAGAATATTAAAACACAACTCGTCTAAGATTTTCTTTAAAAAGGAATTTACCATTGTTAAAAATAAATCGATTTTTACATAATGCCAACTTTTAGATTTAAAAATTGGGTACAGCCCACTAAGGCGCGACCACTAAGGCGCGACCACTAAGGCGCAGGCCACTAAGGCGCAGGCCACTAAGGCGCGAACCCTTAGTTATATTTTTTTCTTTTAATAATAATAATACCTAATATTTATACGCACTAGCGTGACGATTTCAGACAAATAAATTTGATGAATTGTAAAAAAAAGGTATCAAAATATATAAATTGTAAGACAAAAAATTTTCGTTAAATAAATAATATTTTAAAAAGTGTCATAATGTCTTTTGAGGTGATCGGGGAGGGAGTCAACGAATTGAGATAAATTAAATGTGGCTAGGAGTCTATTAAACTGGTCAGGACATGAATTACGCATATGTTGTGGAATAAATTTATATAACCGAGCGGTTCTCACGAAAAATATTATTAATTCATTTCACTTCATCAAAGTTCTAAAATGGTTCAGGAGGTGCTGGTAGTAGTATTGGTGGTTGATAATCCGAAGGAATTGGTTTTAAATCTTTTCTTTGAAAATTTTTAAAATTTTTGACGAGCACAACAATCTGTTTTCATCAATTCGAGGATCAAAATTCTCCCGTCAACACGCTCGCTCAACAGCTGAATTACCAACTAGTGCTTGTGGAGCAGAACATTATGATGAGAGGACTGCTTCTCAAGATGTGATGGCAAGAATGGAAGAACTTGGACGAAAATTGGCGAAAAAAGAATAGGATTATTGAAGGACCACCAACATTAAATATAAAAAGGTCAAGGTTTCTCTTTATTTTTTGGATTTTTAATTTAATACGGACTTATTCGTCTGTTTGCAGAACATAGATGCTCATCAACAGGTGTTTAAGGCACCATTTTTCTTAATATTTTAAAAATTAACCCTTGCGCCTTAGTGGCCTGCGCCTTAGTGGGCTTGCGCCTTAGTGGCCTGCGCCTTAGTGGTCGCGCCTTAGTGGCCCGCGCCTTAGTGTCCGTGTCCCTTAAAAATTAATTAGCGCTTTTTAAAATTAATATGACGTTCGAGTCGAGAGCATACGGAAATTGGAAAACCAAAGTTTCTAACATTTTATCTGATAATCATATCTTACCTTTCCAGTTGGTGAAAAGAATCGATATAAAAATTGTTCATTAATATTGGATACTAAAAGTTTATGGACAAAAGAACTTTCCCCATCTCTAGACTGACCCCAAATTTTAAAGTGAACTTAACTAATTTAATCGAATTGAAATAACCGAATTAAATTCATCATCATATACATTAAAAATATTTATTAAATTTATAAGTTTAATAGTATCAAAATGCACAATTTATTTATAATTTTCATAGGAATTATCTGATCTTAATATCTTAAATAAATCAGTAAAAATTCCTAAATAATTCTTTATATAACTGCATTTTTCTATAATAAAATATTTAAAAAAGTATAGGGTTAGGAATCGCATTTTTGGAAGCTAGAAAACGGTTTTATGTTGAGAATCTCGAGAAAATCCCTTTATAATGAGCCTAATATTGATGGAATTCTGAAAAATCCTTCACTTTTTACTAAAATTAAAGAAAAATTGAAGGAAATGAGAGGGAAAATTAACCATGCAAAGAGCCAAGAAATATAATTAAAAATACATTTATTTATAATATTAAATGAAGATTATTTGCTTATTTGGGGAAATTTTTATTTAATTTTTTTTACTTTTTTTTTTAAATAAAAATATTCAAAAAATTTCTTTTACTGTCCTCAAGTAAATAATATACCATTTATTTTTCTATTTAGAAGATGAAGATTCAGGAATCGGCACAATAACCTTAACAAAATCTTTTAGCCTCTATTCTCTCTAACAAAACAACAAACAATATTTAATGAAAGTCTAGTCAATTCTCAGATGGTATTTATATTTATTGTTAGTGTGTAGATCTAACTAACCCCTTCTCTTTTTAATAATTGAAAGGTATGGCCAGCTTTTTAAGCTAAATAAAATACTCTCCCGATTCTTTGCTAATAATTAATAAAAAAAAATATATAAATAAAATAACCTCAACATAAGTAATTGGAAAAAATCCACTCCTTCCATCCAATGTACCTTCAAACCAGTGCTCATCAATTTGACTATCAAGTTGTATTACTTGACCTTCTACAAACAAAAAGAACTTATTTATGTAATTTACTAAATTTTTTTAACAAAAACCTTTAAAATCAAGTTCTCCAGGATTTAATGCTTGAAAGTCATATAATGCTTTACATTTTCCTCCTTTTGTGACATTATTTGTTGCTGACTGTTCATTTTCTACTGGTGAAGTTGATGAATTATTCAGCACAGGCATTGGACTTGAAATTGAAAGGCTTGCTAAACTACTTCGTTCACTAAAATGCCTAAAAAAGAAAAATATTTTTGAATTAAGAAAAAACATTCTGGGATGGATTCAGTCACTTTAACATGATCGTTTAGAAAAATCTCAAAAAATCTCTCAAAGTTTTATAATTAAAGATAATAAACTTCCCAGGGAAAAATAATAAATAATTTTTCTATTTTCAAAAAAACAAACGAATTAAGATCGGTTCGAGATCCTCTATTTCTGTCAAGTACAGGTCTGGGAACATGTTCTCTAGGTTTTCGATCGCTTGTTTCATTTATTCTAAAATTTAAAAAATATTTATAATTTAAATTAAAATACCTAGAATTAATTTGTAATTTGAGATTTTCCAAAATATGTGCAGTTTGGTGGTGAAAATTAAGTTGGGCATCTATCAATGCACTCAATTGACTAATCTGTTCAACCTAAAAACAATAAATATAAAAATCTTGGTGTTCGTTATGAAAGTGTTAGATTACTAGTTTATAGTTATTAATGTTTTTCTAATTTTTTAAAAATTGATTACACCTAACCAAAATTAATTTACCCCAGTAAACCAACATCCCGGAATATCAATAAATATTATGGAACTACAAATACAACTTTCATGGCAATAAATTAAAAATTATGGGATTTTTGTTTCTTTAAAAAAACAAACAAACATCATTATTCAAAATATTGAACATTGCTTTCTCAGTTAAACGTTTAGATTCTTCCAATTTTTCTTCAGCTTGAATTAAATCGTCTTCTTTTGTTTGTTTTCTTTTTTTAGCATCATAATCTAAACGTCTTCCTTTTAATTTATTTCTATGCCCCTAAAAAATTTTTTTTATTAAATTTAATATTTTTTTATAAAAAAAAATACATTAAAATCTTTAAGTTCATTATTTTGAAAGTCAGTAATAGGATCAAGAAAATTATGTTTAACAGTATCTTCAAGTTGATATTTTATATCTGCCAATTGACGAAAGGCGTCAGCAGCATCACATAATGCCTAAAAATTAGAAAAATATTTTGTAAAAATATTTTTCAAAAATTTATTTAGAAAATATTTTTGCATAAAAAAAGGAAAAAAAAATTAATTATATAAACTAAATACCTTTCCAAAGTCAGATTGTGAGCCTAAACCCCTTCCATATTTAGTCATTGTATCAGCCAACATTCCCTCAGTTTGTGGATAAACCTGACTTTTAGCAGAACCTCTAAGCTTTGAAACTGCCCCGAGAGTAGCTATTCTTGCTCTTATTGCTTAAAAATAAAAAAGTTATAACATAAATAATTATATCAAAAAACCTGGATTTGGTTGTAAATATTCATTAGTTCCATTAACTAATTGTGTAATTAATTCATTAGTTAAATCAACTTTCTAAAAATTAAAAAAAAAATTATTAAAAATATTTAATTAATACCCTTTCCATTTCATTAAATTCATCATCAAGTTTTGTTGGTTCTGCTGCTCCAACAGATTCACTAATATATTGATTTGCTTTATTTATTGTTTTTTTAATAGCAGAGAAGGACATTTTTAAATATTTCACTGAAAAATAATAAGTAAAAATTTAGAAAAATTCTTTTGATTGGCTATAGAATTAGAATTAGATTTTTAATTATTATAATCTTTCTGTAAGTACGGGCATACAAATAAATAATTTTTAATATTTGAAAACTTTTCTCTGGAAAATATTAAAAGTCAAAAACATTTTAAAAAAGGGTTTTTAAAGAAATAAATGTCTCTAAAAGCTTTGTTCTGCGTATGGCCACGTGTCTTTTTAATTAACTCAGAGATCAACACTATTTTGCAGTGGTGATCTTTAAGTCCATTTGAGCTACCAATACAAAGTATTAACGAAACAAATTATTTAGATTAAAAAATAAAATAAATTTAAATTAAAAAGTTTTTTTCAAGTGGAAAAATAATAATCAATTTTTTACTCAATTATCAAATTTTCAATTAAAATTTTAAAAAAATATTTCACATATGTAAAATGTGTCAAATTCGATTTTCTCAGAATAAACAAAAATGAATTTTAAAATAAATCTATTTTTGGATAAATTAATTTTATTAATTTTTATTGGAAAATTAAATAAAAATTAATATATATTCCATTTTTAGGTTTTAAAAAGCAAAAAGGCATATTTTTGAAATTAAAAAAATAAAATGACGCCAATGGAGGTGTGTGTATATGTATTATGGTTTTTTTCTCAATATTCTTATAGAACGGTTCAAAAAGAAAAATGAGGACGAAGAGGTAGAAGTTATTGGAGAAAGGAATGGTTGGTTAGAGCAGAATTTTAAAAAAAATAGCAGTGATGAAAATGACAACTAAAAATGTGACAAGGCCTTCTCTTTGGGATTATACCCAAAAAATCAACATTTATATATTTTTATTAAAAAATCTTAAAAACCTAAAATCAAAAAAAAATCAAAAGAATTATTATCAAAAAATAACCAAAAAAGATTTCTCAGTTTCTGAACGGTGTACTTTAATTTTCTGAAGTTTTTATATTTAGAATCACAAACTCTAATTTTTTGTTGATATTTTGGGTTGTAACCTCTATCTCTCCCCATTCTTATTTTAAAAAAGCAAAATATAAAGTATGAAATATTGGCTGTATTGGGAAATATTTAATAGCTAAAGTCTTTCTCTCTTTCTAGGCCAATATGCAAAAAAAGTATTGGAAAGAAATTCCCAAAAAATAAAGCTTTTAAAGTGTGGAAATAAGGTATTTTATTGGGCACTTTAAAGGAAATTATTTTTTTGAAGAGAATGGACATTTCTTTGGCAAACAAAAAATATTTTTTGAGTTATTCAAATCCATCAAAAAATCACAAAAAATTAGAAAAGAACCTTCCAACTCAAATTCTGAAGAAATCTTTTTAAGTGTTGCCCAAAAATATTTATTTAAAATTAAAAAAAACCTGAAAAGATGTAAACAATAAAAATATTCAAAATAAAATTGCCAAGCTAATAAATTGATAAATCTAAATTAATTCTTAAAAATTATTTAAAGAATTTATTAATTAAATATTTAAATAAAAAATAATTATTAATTAATAAAAAATTAAAGTCAAAATAAAATGAATTTATTTGTTAGCATTTTAAGAAATAAACACACACAAACACGTTTTATTTTTCACGATTGTTAAATAAAAATAAAAGAAAATTTTTTTAAGTGTCATTAGAATTATGGATGGTTAAAAAGAATTTTAGAAAATTTTTTCGAATTATTTTAAAAATAAGAAAAGTTTCAGTCGGCAACCCTAAATTGTCAACGTTCACAAAAAATGACAATCAAAGGAGCAGGGTGATTAGTTAGGGTTGGACACGAGTTGTTAACCCAAACGAAAACCTGGGATCAAAAACTAGTGACAACAGAAAATTTGTTCGTAAAAAATATTTTCAAATTTTTGCTACAGAACAGGGAACCCAT
Source organism: Meloidogyne hapla (assembly GCA_000172435.1). Classification (NCBI taxonomy): domain Eukaryota; kingdom Metazoa; phylum Nematoda; class Chromadorea; order Rhabditida; family Meloidogynidae; genus Meloidogyne; species Meloidogyne hapla. Next base: position 17,749 of record ABLG01000457.1, read on the forward strand.
TATTTAGAAAAAGCTTCAAATACAGCATATATCACATCTGTAGTGTTAGCACTAGGTGTGCCCATCTTTTTGACACTTTCTGCTTCATAATCGGTTTCCAATAATGTCCTAACACGTTTCATTGCCAATTCATAGTCTGAATTAATAAAATTTTTACCAAAAATATTTTGTATTTATTTAGTATCTCTAAAATGTTATTGCGGAAAAGTGTTAACAAACACTTCAATAATTCTTGATTTTTGGAAAGTATGTTTTTAATCAGGATATTTTTAAATGTCTCGGAGAAATATTGAATATTTCTTCAATATTTGTAGATAGAATGGCTTAGAGACACTAAACAACTACAAATATATTTTCTTATAAAAAACCTTGGTCATTTAGTGGAGAAAAAGCATTTTCCAAAACATCACTAGCATGAGCTAAAATTATTAATGAAAGCATTTTTTTATCCATCCGTTGAACATCATTTGTCCATTTTGATAAAACTGATTCTTGTACTTTCTAAAAGTAAATATTTAAAAAAGTATTTTTGGTCACTTCAATGGTTATCCTTTTCCATTTTTGTGGACATTCATTGGTAAATAGCAAAATTTTTGACTCTTTCAGTTTTTTTCTTCCCAAAAATCAGGGAAGCGGAATTATTAAACAGAATGACAAAATCTGGAATGGAAAAACATAACAAAGTATTTTTGCTTTAATAATTTCGCTTAATTTTTGAAAAGAAAAACTAGACGTGTAAATCAAATAAATACTTAAGTGGAGACATAACCGCAGAAGTGGTCAAGGATAACATTTAAATAAAAAATTTTAAAAAACTTTAATCAATTTTGCTTTAATTCCCGAATCATTGAGTGGATGTGTGGTCATATCGAAAAGTAAAAAGTTTTGCTTTTCTGTTGTTAAAACTCCTTTTTCGACTAAATTTTTGGCCAATCTAAAATTAAAAAAAAATAATTATTTATTTTATTTAAAAAACCTTTCTCGCATATTCCTAATTTGATAACGCAATTTGAGAGGATTCCAAGTTTCTCCACTTAAAAATTAAAATAATAATTATGTAGAAAAATAAAACCTCAAATATTCTACCCAACTGACAACTGACTCATTTTGATTGGTCTCCTGATAAAAAATGACAATTGTAAAGTGAGTTTTTTGTGGACAATTTTTTTCGGTTCGCAAAAGTCCCCACTTCTTCAAAAGTGCCAAAAAATAAATTTTAGAAAAATATTGGTTGGTCCCGTTCAAAAAATTGGTATTTCTAAGGAGATTAATATTAAAAAAAGGACCTTAATGTGTTTAATTGCTTCATCCAAAATAACATCTCCCGTTGGTTTATCACTTTTTAAGAGCACCTAAATTTATTTAAAAAAATAATTGTAAAAATAAAAAAATTTCTACTTTACGAGAAGAAAAACCCCTTTTTCGGACACCAGCCTTTTCAAGTTCAATCCGACTTCTCAAGGCAAGTTCAATCAAAATACAGCCACGTAATCCACTACTTATACAATCATTCCAGAATGAAGTATAGCCCTTTTAAAGGAAATATTTAAAAAATTAATTTATTAAAATATTTTGTATAAAATATTTTTTAAGTAAACAATTTGGCTCTAAAATACATACAATCTTTATTAGATATAGAGTCGTAAAAATCGAACAAATCGTAGGGGAAGGACACAAAGAAATCAATATAGAAGAATCAATATAATCGAGATTTTTAACGAGGAAGCATGGGAAATGCCAGGGCCTCATCTCTGTAATGGAAACCCCGGCCAAGCTCGAACCTACAAAATAATTTTGTTTAAAGGCCGACCTCTCTATCCTTGAGACCCAATAGCAAAATTTCCTCCATCAAAGTTAATCGCTGAATTTTGTCATTATCAGCCGATTCATCCTCATCGATTGGCTGGTTGTTATGTTCATTTTCATTTGCCTGTATAACATATAATTTTCAGAAATTGAGAAAATTAATAGAAGAAACCTGTCTCTGTTCAATATCTTCTACAATTTTTCGCCTTCTTTGGACTAAACCTTCGGACATATTAGATAGAATTCTTTAAAATAAAATTATATTTTTATTTAAAAAAAATATTTAGAGGTGAAAATGTTTAAAAGAATGTTCGTATCTGGATAAAACCCGTCCGACCAAAATACCTTCCATAAACTAGAGTTGGTCAAGACAATTTATTTTGATTACTATCAACTGCAAATGTTCTTCCCCGGAAATTTCGAATGACCCAAAAACAAAAACTTTAATTTAAAAATCAATGGTCAAAAAATAAGTGCCCCAATATCCTTATTGTGGCTTAACAGGAAATAATTAAAAAAATAAAATCGTTTAGAGCAAAAACTTTTTCCAACAAAAATTTTTCGTTGGTAAATAAAAATGTGAATGAACATATAAAGGCTTTTTGCCAACAACGCTATTTTATATATTTAATATAACCCCTTCTCGCTTGCATTAAATCACTAAAAAAGAAAAAAGAGAAAATCACGTCGACGTATTCGGGAAAGAAAAGTGAAGAAAATCGATTTTATTGGATAAATGAAGATATAAAATAATTTGTTAAATCCTAAAATTGAATATATAAAAAATAAATGTTGGAATTTTTCTTTCCACTTTTTGGCACTAAAAAAACATTCAAAACTGATAAATTTTATTCAGCCTTTGTTTCAACAACATCTTTTAGTGTTGATCTCTAAAGTGTTTAAGTCAAGACCCCTTTTCGTCGAATTTTTCTTCTTGAATAAATAAAATAAAAAATATTAAAATAAATTATTTTTAATTTTATAATCTTTTAATTTCAGCTAAAACAGAAATTGGTTTTAGTTCTCTTTCAATTGACCAATCATTTTCATCCTTTTCACCAATTAAATCCAAAATTGGAGATAACAGTCCTCCAAACAAAGAAATATTTCTTTGAATAACCAAAATCATTGAAGAAATTAATTGTTTACCTTCTTTCTAAAATTAAAAAAAAATTTTTTTTTATAAAAATAATTTAAAAAAGGTATATTTTAGAATGTAAATCAACAAAAAGGTTGATATTATTAACAAAATAGAAACTTTTTATATTAAAAAAAACCTTTTCCAAAACATTTTTATTTTCAATATTAATCATTTTTCCTTTTGTAATCTCTTCAGGTGTTGGAATTATTAACTTTAAAAAAAATTAATTAATTAATTTAATTTTAAAAAAAACCTTTAAAAAATCCCATAAATCTCTCATTAACACAAAACTTTCAAAATTTGTTGAATTAGATAATAATTTTTGAAAATTTGATAAAAGTTTAGGGAAAAGATTAGCCTTTAAAAATATTAAATTAAAAAATTATTTATTTTAAAATATTTACACAAATAAAAAGTCCAATTATTTGATTTAATCTTTGTAAAAAAGCAAAAGAAATTTTTTCTGTTTTTAATGGTGTATTTTCTAATTGACTTAAAACTGTAACAAATAAAGCTTTAAATAATGGAATAACAGAACATAATCCTGTAAATCCAAGTTCTGATAATAAAAGTAAAAAATCAAAAACAATTGGGTGTTGATCAATAATTTTTGTTATTTTTGTATATCTTTTTAAAAAGTAAAATATTTTTATTAAAAATTAAAATATATTCCCTAATACTTTCTAAGCATAACAAATTTTTTGGGTGTAATTCAGGGAATAAAAGCAGCCAGGAATCTAACCTTGCGGCTTGGTAAAGGATCCAAATCAGGGTTGGACGGCACCTTTTTCATTGAAGATTTGTTTTTTAGAGGCAATTTATTCTAATGAAATTTAAAATAAACTTACTGTGAAACCAATTCCCTTTCTTGCTCCCATTGATGCCAACATAAATGTGAAGTAAGTCCATCACCTGCAAATCTGTCCACAAGTAATTGACCCTAAATAAATATTTTTTTAAATAAAATTAAAAAATAAATTTACCAAAAATCTACACATTCCCAAATCATAAAATTGTATTTGTTCTTGTGAGGGAGGTGAAGGTTTTGAAGGTCTTCCAGAAAGACATAAACATTCAATAAAATCCAAAAATAAAAGTCTTCTAATTTGATTAATTTCAATTTCTTTTTTATTTTCAATAAATTTTTCTGAAAATCTTTTACGGGTTAAAGTGCCAGAATGAGCTACAGCAGCTGCTGATTTATCTGTTAGAGAAGCTTGTCTAAGTTCTTGAAATATTGAATGCTAAAAATGAAAAAAAAAACTAAATAAATTATTTTAAAAAACCTCGCAATTTTTATTTAAAAAGTCAATCGTCTTAAATTTTGAATAATCCAAAAATGCTCCAACATGGCGACTTGTTTTATTACTTCCACAACAATCAGAATCAAATAATTCTTTATAACTCTAAATTAAATATTTAATGTAAAGATCTTAAATGAATTAAATTAAAAAACCTCAAAAATTTCATCCATTAAAAGAACGCATTAATTGTGTTGGGTCTGCACCCGTTTGTTTAATAAAAATACGTCCAGTAATAGTACAACAGCGTGCAAAATAATCAACACCATCTAAGGGAGTACCCAATTTTTCTTCAAATAAAAGAATAATTTTTATAAAATAAATTAAAAGAAAAAAACCTTTTTCAATAAATTTTAACATTGAAACAATTAAAGCACTTAATTTTGTTAATAAATTGTTTTGAAAATTTAAAGGAAGTTGGACTTGAGGAACAACAGAAAGCATTAATGTAAAGAAAGTATTTAGTACTTTTGCTGATTCCTTCAAAAGATATTTAAAAAATAAAGTGTTTTTTCTTAAAAATTAAAAAAAGGATTAATTTAAATTTCCAAACTGTTGTGTCCGCACTTGCAGAAAGAATATGAATGAATAAAAATAACCCATCATAGGGTTGGATGGTGGCACAGTCGGTTGTGCTCTGGTCTGGGTCCCTTTCCATGATGGTTCTATTCCATCTCCCATCCAATGAATTTTTCCGCAGCATGAACATTACAATGGCGCGGTCGACAGCCAGGCTTAGCCTGAGGAAATTTCAGCGAACCTTCAAATGCTGCGATGATCGACAAACTGTCACTGTTGAGAGAAAAGGAGAAGACCTTGTGAGGAAAATGAAAAATGCCTGAGTTGTGATAGGCTAAGCCGGAGGTGTGAGGCTTATAAGTGCGTAAGACGCAGGGAAGCGCAGCAATAATTCCACAAGGGTCGGATATTTCTCCTAAGTTCAAAGCAGTTGATAAGTTATTGAAAGACAAGCAACAAGCGAGGACGCTTGATTTCGCAAGGGGGAAGGATTGTTGTGTCCGCACTTGCAGAAAGAATATGAATGAATAAAAATAACCCATCATAGGGTTGGATGGTGGCACAGTCGGTTGTGCTCTGGTCTGGGTCCCTTTCCATGATGGTTCTATTCCATCTCCCATCCAATGAATTTTTCCGCAGCATGAACATTACACAAACCTCATTCAATGTTCCACCTGTAATTTTTCTTACAAAATCATTATAATCCAATATCCAATTAAGAAGGCCTTCTTGAAGATGTCCACGAATATCAGCAAGATTTAAACTAATTTTAATTAAAAATTATTTATTAAAAAATACTGCGAACCCAATATTTCTTAAAATCGTTCCTTGTTCACTTTGTTCATTCCATTTAACAATCATTAATAAATTATTTAATAAATTTCTTTCCAACGATATTTTATTTTGACAATTATAATTTTCGATAAAAATTTCTTCTTTTTCTTTTAAAAATTCAGTTAATTCATTTTCTATTCTTTTCGAATCCAAAACAGCAAAACGAACAGCTAAAGTCATAACACTTTGTGAATTATAACGTTGATTTTGATTTAAATGAGGAATAACTGTTAGAGCAAATGAAAGAAAATTGGTTAACTGAAAAATGTTTTTATAAGATAGATCGATTAATATATAATAAAATGAAGTGCTTTGATAAAAAATACTAGAAATACCAAGAACCGTCCGATTTTTAGAACTTAAACTAGAATTCCCTCCAATTTCGTAATCATTTATTCCCAATGCCTCCTTTTTTGTTCGTTTTTAAAAGAAAGTTCGTATCGATAAAAAGAATCGGGAAAAGAAAGAGGCGATTAGAAGAATGGATTAAAAAATGAGGGGACAGCAGTTCCAGATAAAAAAAAACCTGTTTTTCGTCTTTAGCAGCATGAATAAATCGGGCAAAAAGTTGTGAAGTTTCTTCATTTCCCAATAGAATACAAGCACAATGAAGTATTTTTATATTTAATTTCCCTCTATAAAATTAAAAAAAAAACATTTAAATTTGAAGTTTTTAATTTTTGTTAATTAAAAACATTTGAGAAAAAACTAACAAAGGATTTTGACCAGAAATTTGATAATTTTGTTATTGTGGATACGTCACTTAAAATTTGGGTCTTACAGGACTGAAACTTTGAGAGGTTATAACTCGGCCCAAATCACTTTAATACAAAAGGAAATCAATTATGTTCCATCCATTGTTAACAAAAAAAAAATCAAAAAAATGAATGAGGAGAAATGTATAACCTAATTAATTTTAAAAAAACTTTACAAAAAAAATTTAATAAATATAATTACAATTGTGTTCCATCCAAAACAGAATAAATTAATTTCCATCTAAAAAGTTTACTTTCTTTATATTTTTGAATTGTTTCAATAACCATATAATCTTCCCATTTTCCTGTTTTGTCACAGTAAATATGTTTTAATAATTGAGTTATTGCTTGATCCTTTAAAAAATTATTTTTTAAAAATTAAATTTAAAGAAAACCTCAAAAACAGAAAGTTTTTGACACCATTCCATTTTACTCAAACAGAAATATTTAATTTAAAAATGCCTGAAAAAATAAGATTATTGATTCCCTTCAAGACTAAACTTTTTTTAACAAGTTAATTTTGGTATCATTCAAACGAAAATGAACTAAAATCGAATAAAATATTTATAAAAGCCCCAAGAAAGTGTAAATTATTTTTATTTAATAATAAAAGTAAAAAATAATATTTTAAGTAAAAATAAAATATATAAATTTTTAAAATAAATTTAAAAAAATCTAACAAAAAAAAAACATTTATCTCATTATTTAAAGACAAATTTTGGCGATTAAAATTATATAAAAAAATTAAGATTTTTCTTTTTTTTCTTCTTAATTTCTATTTAAAAAATAGATATAAATATTACAATTTAGATTTTTGATTAAAATTTTTATTCAAATAATCGTCTTCATCGTTACTATTACAGCACTAGAATTTTACTGAAAGTCTCTAATTTATTAAATAAATAAGTTTTTGGTACGTTTACAGGTTATATTTAGTTTTAATTATTTTTGGATTCCATAACAGTTCGTAAATTTAAAAAAACAACACCAAAATGTTATGACGTTCAGTCCCGATCGCTATGGAATGTTCCCTCAGTTCCAAAAAATCAAATGTTAAAAATAACCTTTTCATCATTTTCAGAACTTCCTTCAGCTAATATTTGTGCTGGAATGCTTGTTTTAATAAAAGTAAGAGTATCAGCAAGCTCTTGAGGAGTTGTTCCATGTTGACATTGATAAGGAATTAATGTTACTTTAAAGTAAAATAATTTAAATTAAAAGTAAAAAAAACCATTTGGATTAAATTTTTGTAATTCTTGGAAAGTCATTTGACCTAAAAAATAGAATAAATCGACAAAATTTTTTAAATAAATTACCAAAACTATAAGGAATGAGAAAATCGTCCTGACCGTGCCCTAGAAAAATAGGCGTTTTCAAATTTGCCTTGTGATCCTAAAAACAGAAAAAAGAAAAGTTAAAAGAATTCATTACCCCAGGTAGTTTACTTCTCTGAATTAAATATCCACTCATCGAGATAATACATCCAAGTGGTTTATCGAAAGTCAATCCAGCCTAAAATTTAAAAATATTTTATTAAAAATTTTTAGGATATTAAATTAATATAAACTTAAATATAAAGCCAATGCGCCTCCCATCGAGAATCCACCAATAACTATACGTTTAGAAGAAATTCCTTCATCAATTTCCTTGCTAATCAGGCCATGAACATAATTCTTTGCTAATTCAATGCCTTGATCATCCTAAAAATTTATTTTTAATTAAAAATACAAAAAAACCTCTGAAGAATTGGCTGTCAATCCAAGAATATCATACCATGCAGGCATTCGCATTCCAAAATTTAAAGTCACCGGCCTGCTTTGAGCATTCGGAAAAATATATCTTAACATTTTATTTTCTTATAGAAATATAAATTTATTAAAAAAACTTTATATATGGCACACGCATTTCTTCTTTAAATATACTAAAAAATATTTAAAAACAATTTTAAAAAAAATTTTTAAATTTAAAACCTTGACCAACCGTCACCTTGGTCGCCTAATCCATGAAAGAAAATAAGCTAAAAAATGATGATAAAAACAATTATTTAAAATAAATTTAACCGTTGCAGTGTGTTTCTCAACAGAACGAATAATTATTGGTGGAGCAAATGTTGAAGCTGCCATTAAAGTTTTTAGCTTAAAATATCTAAATTAAAAGAATAAAAAAATAAAAATTGAAGAAAAATTTAATGAAATAATAAAATAATAAAACAAAGTAATTAATCATAAGAAAAAATCATCATTATTTAAAGAAAAAATGATAAAATTTAAGGGAATTTTTAAGAGAAAAAAGGAAAAATCATTTCGCCAAATTTTGTATTTAAAAAATTACAAACTCTGAATTTCTCTCACGACTCTCCTAAATTTTTGCTTTCTCTCTTCTTTTTTATTTATTTATTTTTTATAAACCTTTCTTCAAATAATTATATGTATATGTAATTCTTACAATTAATTTAATTTAGTTAATTAAAATGTTTGCTAATTTTAATTCAAAATCAGTTTTACACTTGACAAAAATATTTTCTTCATTACATCCTTGCTTTTCAACCGCTAATAATACTCAAAATAAAATTAAAAGTCCAATTAAAAAAGAATCGAAATTTGCTGAAAAGAAGCCTTCAATTATTAATTCAGAGGAGAAGGAAATTCAACAATTTGTTAGAAGGGATAATAAAATTAATATAAGAGATAAAGTTTGTTTTTTATTTCTTTTAAATTTGATTTTATCTTTCTTCTTTTAAGAAAATTCCAAACTCTTTTCTAGGTATATTTATAATGAAGTTTGTTCCCCCCTCGTAATTGTCAGACTTTCTTCTTTCCTCAATTTAATCCATTTTTCTTATAATCAAAAAAGGATTAAATTTATGTAAAAATATAAGAAATGCGAGGAAACGTCACATTTTTATAAAATGAAGCAACTAAAAAATTTCGACGATTCCCATCTACATAAAACTGTTTTTGTGACAACAATTTCGATTTATGGCTTGTGGAGCTTGGACTTCTTCATGGAAGAAGAACCTGTTATAGATGTGGGGGTCGAACTTTGCCAATTGAACATGTTCGACAAGTAAATCAACTTTTTTTATCCTTGCGAACGTTCTGATTAATCCATTTTTGATTATAATTGGCATAAGGAAAATGGAGTGAAATTGAGGAAAGAAGAAAGTCTGACCATTGAGAGTCTTTTTTAAGAAGGAAAAGAAGGGGGGGGGGGGGGAACTTAAGTATTACCAAATTTCATCATTTTTATCAAAGATTAGAGCTTTTTAAAAATATTTTTTATAAACTTTTGACAAATAAAATTAAAAACAAATTTTTTTTCAAGTTTGGCTCTCTCAGCAAAAAAATTCGAATGCCACAACCAGAAAGTGTTAAAACTGGGTTTCAATCAGATGTTTGGAATAAAGGAATAGAAGTAATTCGTTATGTTAAAGAACGTGAAAAAACTTTTCGTGAAAAATTGGATGATGATTTTTATGAAGGAAGAGCCGTACAAGTTGAAGAACCTTTATATGTGACATTTAAACATGCACTTAAAAAAGATTTGAAATTAAAAAGGATGAGAGCAGAAAGGAGGAGGGATGCAAAAAGAGAGGTTTGTTATTATTTAAATGATTTCTCAAATGGTTCCTGTCCAGTCTGGCCCATATATTTCCACAAGATTTTATTTCGTTAATATTTATTTTAAAAATCTCCGATGAGGGAAATCTAAAGGAATCGTTTCGATGAAATCGTTTTTTATCCCTCTTATTTATAAAACTATATTTTTAAATATTTCAGACGTTCAATTAATGGGCATACAAAATGATAAAATGGCAACTATATTTTATTCAAGTATTTTTACATTTAATTTTGAAATAAATTTTTATTAAAAATCAATTGAGGTAAATTTCCCCCATTAAAAAGATAAAAATTATGAGAAAAAAAAATAAAAAAAATTTTTGGGATATAAATTGTTATCTTTTTAAAGTCCCGCTTCATATTCTAAACCAAAGTTTTCTAAAAGGCTGGTATCTACTTTAAAATGACCTGAAAAAAAAGATTTTTAGTTTTCCAATTTTTCTTTACCATTTTCTCCCCATTGCTCTCCAAAACTATTCGCAGCAATCCAATAAAGTTTATCTTCTGAATCATGTCCCCAACCAATTAATCGAACAACATGCCAATATATTATTCGATTTTCAAAATCTTTCTTTGGATATGGATGGAAAATACCTAAATAGATAATTTTTGGATCAATAAATTTATAGGGAATTTTGGTTTGAAAGTGAATTTCAAGGTAATGCTTATCAACAATCTCTCATTCAACTTGAAAAAAAAATTGAAAAAAATTGGAGAAATCATTAAATTACTTAACCTGAGTCATAATGAAGAAATTCTTCTGTAAGTGGAAGTGCTAAAGTAGTTGGTCCAACAGTAATAAGTTCTTTTCGAATAATATTTCTAATCTAAAAAATATATATAATAAAAAATATTTTCTTAAAAAAACTTTATCTCTGTCCAAATTTCCTTTAGAAGTTTTGTTGAAATAACCAATTACAGAAGGTAACATTATTCGTTTATTGCCTGCTTGGTCAATACTCATTTTTCGTGGAAAGAGAGTATAAGCTATTGACCCTAAAAAGAAGAAAGAATTATCTATAATATTATTATTTATTTAACCTTTTTGTTTATCCTCTTCATAATTTATATTTCGATAATAACCAGGTTGGCATTTATCTCTTCGGCAAGAACGTTTTTGTTGTTCAATTCCATATATTTCAGGTGTGCATGGAGTGCCACATTCAGAACTGACTGCATAAGGATGACAACCGTCTGGACCACCGGTCACAACGCCTTTTTTTAATTAAAATAATAATTATTTAAAATATTATCTTTTTTCACCTTCCAAAGCCCAATAAACCATTGCCTTTAAAGGATCTCCGCCAAAGCAATTTCCGCAAACAGCACAACATTCAATTACATCAAGTGCTGATAATTGTGATTTTTTCGTTCCATTGCTGAGGATGCAAGTTCTATCAGCAGCTACAGTCATTGCAGCTACAGCCTTGAAAATTCTGATTAAAAATAATTAAGAAAATTATTTCTAACATAACAAGAGCCACAACCGCCTTGATTTGGAATTTGGTGAATACTTGGACATAAAGGCCATTTTTCTCGAGCATCAAAATGTCGAGGAAGCTTCGAATCGGGAAAATCCTCCAATTCTCTTTTGAAAATAAATTTATATTAATTAAATTCAAAATATTCCTTAAAATATATTTATAAAATATTTTTGCTAAAAAGAATGTAAAAAATTATTTTTGCAGAATTGTTATCGGAAATAAAGTATTTTTAATAAAATATTTTGATAAAATGTTCACTTTTTTAAATAATTTTAATAATTCTTACTTTAAATGTTCCTTCATTTTTGGAGAATCAAAAAACCTCTCCAAATGTGCAATATATTCTTTTATAGCTGTTAGATTTTTTAAACTTTTATGGCTAAAATCTTGAACACGAATGCCAAAAGGGTTGAAACGAGCCTTCCATCTAACATCAGAAGCACTATTAATAATATCTACTAATCCCTTCAAATATTGTGTTTCTTCTGTTTTTGCTCTTCTTTTCGCTTCGCTCATTAAAACCATAAAAACAATTAAACAAACAACAATAACAGCTAAATTTAAAATAATTTTTAAACAATTCTTTGATATTTGGTCAAAGTTTAACAATAAAACAAACCAGCAGTCATTAATATAGCTGAAAGAACTCCAAAAATACAGCGCCAACGACGTTTTATAAAAAACCCAACATCGCTAGAATTATCCTCTCGGCGTCGCTCTGATGGAGAAATGAAATGAACACCTGCATTTGTGCTTACATCTTGACCAGAAGAGGACTTCATTGTTTTAACATTATTTTTGAAACAGTTGGAGATAGTGTGAATATTAGTAGAGGAAGAAAAACGGGGAGGGAGATCTGAAATTTTTTTAAAAGAAAGAACCAAAAATAACATACATTTTTAAAAAAGATGAAAAAATAGCTCAAGAAAGGGAAAAATGTTAAATGATATTTATGTGTTAACAAAGAAAGTAAAATAACAAAAGAAGCTAAAAAGAAAATATTTAAGAGAAAAGACAAATTTTCTGATATTTTATTTCTAAAAATTTATTTAAAAGTTATGATTTTAGACAATAATAAATTGTTAACAATTATTTCTAAGACTACCAGAATTTAATTTCTGATTATTTTTAGTGACTGGAAATTATTTATTTTATAACATTTAAAGTTGTAAAATGTCTGCTCAATAAAGAGAGAAAGTAATTATTTTTATACAGAGAATATCTCATCTGGACATAAAATAAAAAATACTGGTATCCAAAAAGTGTTTGGGATAAGAGCAAAATAAAAAACAAAAAAGATGTTAAAAAATAGGCAAAGAAAGGCCATATATTAGCTACAGAGTGTGCCTTATTTTCCCTAACTAAGCAAGTGACAATACTACAAAAAGAAAATGCAATTTCATCACGAGATGTGTTCCAAGAAAGATATTTATTGAATAGTTTTGTTTATTTGTGGTTATATTTTTAATTAATGAAGAATTTAATAATACCAAATGTGTAATTAAATTTAATAAATGTAATTTTCTGCGATTTAAGATTCGCAATTATGGGGCAAAAATGTGGACATTTGTTGGAATTATTTTTTATAAAATATATTTATTATTATATTTTTTTTGTTATAAAAGATAAAGTTTTTGGACAGAAGAATGGACGATAAAAGATGTCGTTGGTAGCGCTGCGCGAATTGTTTTTTTGTTACAAAAACAGAGGAAATGTGGACAATAAAAAAGAGAAGAAAAAAAGAAACTAGATGAGATTATATGTAATTTTTGGAAAAAAAAAATAGTTTTATGTAAATAATTATATAAACGAGTTATTAGCTAATAAAATTTGGGGGGTCGTTGAATAAATAATTATAACAATTAAATAAAATATTTAGGTAATAGTCTTGTACCCCTCCCCAACTTCTTTTTTGTATATTAAGGATAAATCCAAACTAAACATATTTAGAAATTTACCTTCATTTGTAAGACAATTTTGATCCCTTTCTACATAATTAAATCTATTCCTCATCAAAGTACCTTCAAATATTTTAATCATTAATTATTATTTATCAAACCATTTAATCCACCATATTGTAATATTTAAGCCTAAATCTGACCATTTTATTTAAAAAATTAAAAATATATTAAATTAAATAATTTATAAAGATCAAAAAATATAATAATTTTATTAATAATTTTGATTTATTTAATTAACATTCTTTTTAATATTTGAATTTGATCATCCCAAGATGAACAAATTTCTTTAATAAAACAATCATTTCTTCTAGCAATAAATGCATTCTCAAGTTTTATTAAAATCTGTCCAATTAATTTTATTTCTAAATTGTTTGTAATTTCTTCATCTTCACATTCATTTTCTTCATCAGAGAAAAGATATTGACTCCAATTTTGTCTAAAAAATATATCTATTATTACATTGTAAAGATGTTTAAAAAGACTGGACTGTCCTTCTTGCGGATAAATTTTGCGGATTTTTTCTATTTGGCACCTTCACAAAGACCGATACTCCCCCTAATTCAACTCCCAAACAAGTTCCCTAAATTTTTATAAAAACAAACAATTTAGACTTCTCCATCAACAAAATAGAACAATTTTTGCGAAGTGCAAAACTTGGAATTTCATCGGTAGCATAAATTGTACTTTAAATTTTTTTAAATTTTAAATTATTAAAAATAAGATTACCAAGGCAGACGAGCCTTTTTAAGAATTTCTCTTCTAGTTGACTCAATTTTTTGTCCACAACTTTCAGCCAAGGCAATAAATAAATCTTTTGTGAAGGAAATTAAAAATATATTAGTTTACGAAAGAAAAAATTAATCAAAATAAATACTTTCGGTTTCTGAAATGTATTTTTTGTGTGTGAACACACTAATTTAAAAGATTTACCAATCGATATATTCACACGATTAAATGGATTTTCTAAAAGTCTAAAACCATATTCAATCCAAAGTTGGTCATTGTTATGAGAACCATAACAGAAAAATCTATTAAAAATAAAATTAAAAAAATATTTAAAAAATAAACAATTGTTGTCCAGCCATAATAGAATGATTTTCGGCAATAACTTTATAACAATTTAATTTTTTGTCAAATATTGGAACACACTGAAAAATAAAATTAGATTAGAACAGATATTCATTAATCAAATACATTCTTTAAATAAAATCATTTTAAAAATTCAGACTTTTAGGAAATTTCAATTTTCGTATTATAATTTAAAATAAAGAAATTTTATAAAATAATTAAAAAAATAAATAAACCTGAGCATCCGGACTGTGGTTAATCATATCAATCAGAGGTACTAATGCAAGTGAACTTCCAAAATTTTCGTCTTCCTCTGTTGATTTTTTCTTTTTTGAATATCTTTTTTGATTTTTATCAGAACTTTTTTGCTTATTAACCAACGAGTGAAAAGGTAAATTTTCGGTAAAAATACTTCTAAAAATTAAAATAATATTTCAAAAATAAAACAAGTTTTAAACTAAATGTTAGAAAAAAATAACAAATAGTCAAGATACTCGAATACCCCCAAAAATTTTTTTTTAATTTTCTAATAATTTAAGTAAAAACCTTGTATTTACAATATGCCATGCCCAACAACAAATTTCTCGCCAAAAACTTAATGAATCTTCAGACATTTCCTCATTGTTAGCATTATCGCCATCAAAAGAATTAAAGATTAATTTTAAAAACTGAAAAAGAAAATTAATTTGAGAAAAAATATTTTTTATTGATTATCCTTCCTATTTAACAATATTTTATTTTCTCTCCCCTTACGTCGTCCGCAAAACTTTTAAAGAGATAAAAAGGAATAGTTTAAATTTTTTGAATAATCCCCTCCTCCCTATGATTAAATAACCAGAGATTATCATAATTTAATTTAAACCTTTTCTTCAAAAATATTTAATTCATTTAATTGTCCCAATAACCGTTCTTTTGTTTCAATGGGTAATTGAGAGGCCATTTCTTTTATTTTGGTTTGTCCATTTTCTTTTAAATAATAAATAAATAATGGAGTTGAAAAATTTCTTGGAAGAATGCCTAAATATGATTTCCACCTAAAAATGAAAGAAATTGTTTTAAAAATATAAAATGACTCAAAAAATTGAGAAACCAAAATAATTATAAATATCATTAAAAATCATCAAAAATATTTGAATACATTTTTGAATAAAAAATAAGAAAAACTAACCATAAATCACTTTCATTTCGTTTTTCATTAAAAAATTCTTTCCGACAATCCAAAAATTGTTTTAATCCATTAGGCATTCCCAAAGTCCACTGTACAATATAAACAGCTTCATTATTCAAATCTGACCCAGTTTGTTTACAAAAATAATCAAAATAAACCCGTTCAAATGCAAAAAAGAGAGCCAAAAGTTCGGAGGAATCAAAATAAAATCTAAAAAATTAAAAAAAAAAAAGAATTTTTTTAAATTAAAATTATTACATAACTTAACAATAAGGTAAATGTCCGCTAATTTAATTCGCAAATATTAAACCAGAATATTATTAAATGATATTGTGAAGGAAAAAAATGAAAATTCTTTTTAAAAAAATTTTTGCACAAAATTTGCGGACAATCACCAAAATAACTAAAAAAAACAAATCTATTTAAAGGCTACAGTCAAATTTATCGCAGGCTACACCCGCACATTTTGAAAATATGGCCCATTTTGATATTACAGAAAATTTGAAAGATTTTGTCAAAAAAAGAAAAATTTTTGAAAAGGGGATTTCGAAAGATATTGGTTTGCGACAAAATGGTATTGCGATAAATTGGATATTTAATTATTTAAAACCTTTTCAATATATCTGCATATTCTTTAATATTTGATACAAAATGAGCTGTAATAATAAACTTTTCTGGGATCTGAAAAAATTATAAAAGAAATTGAAAAAAATTAAGCCATGCATTTACGGACAATAAAAAAGATTAGAAAATTATAAAAATTTTGTGACTGATCGCAAATGCCCTCCGTAAACCAGAAGAGACTTTAAAAATTAAATAAAAAATTTAAACCTTAATCAAAACTTCATTCATTCTAACATTTTCTTTTGCAAATAATCCAAAACCAACAGAATTGTCAATTAAACGAATATCCACATTTGAAAATAAAATATTTCCATCACTTTCCAGCCATTTAGAAAAATTATTCATAACTTTAAAATTAAAAACATTTTCCTCTCTAAAATAAATAAAATGAAAATATTACTTATGGAATATTTATTAAGTTTTTGACAAAAATTTTAAAAGAGGTCAAAATACCTATATAGGCGAGACTCCGTCCACTTCGGTATTTTACTATTAAATTAACGGATAAGGACGTTTCAGTCTCGCTGTTTCAGTCTCGAGGCCCGTAACTTTTTAAGGTTCCCTAACCTTTCGTCACCAAACCTTTCGACACTGAACCATTGGTCACCATTGTCAGACTTTAATAAATTAGACTTAATTATACCCAAGGAATGAAAATTGAAGTAAAATTTAAAGTAATTGGATTTTTTGTCTTAAATGTAATACTGTTGGTTATATAAATTAGATAAGGTAGCAGTTAATAGTTATGTTTAGGTTCGTGAGAATCGGTAATAAAGCATAACTTTGTACAGCAGTTTAATCACCCTGCTGATAAATGGGCCTAATACTGACTCAGGAAGAGCGACCCACTTAGTCTTGGCCAATACTGTGTATAAATTTATAACATAAATAAACTTTGGTATTTAAGTTAATGTCACGTTATACATAAGATACAGAAATATTAGTCACGTTGTCAGTGAATTGAAGTAACGGTGAAATATATCAGATTATTTTTGGCGGTGAGTTGTCTGTTTCGGCGAAATGCCCCATTTTTATTGAGTGTCGAAAGGTTCGGTGACGAAAAGTTCAGTGACGAAACGTTCGGCCACCACTTTTTAATTCTTCCGGTAATATTGAAGTTTGTACCAGGGATGGGCGAAATAAAATTTTTTTTTATTTCGATTCGAAACGAAAAAAATAAATCTGTATTTCGTTTCGGAGCGAAACGAAACAAAATAAACCTATTTCGGGCGAAACGAAACGAAATAAACGAAATAAAATAAAATTTAAAAAATTTTATTTTTTTACTCAAAATAATTACTCAATCATAAATAAAATCATAAATAAGCAAATTGTGATGTAAATAAAATTGTTGTTCCAAGTTTTCGCCTGAAACTTGGAACAACGGAGCCGCTCCAAGTTTTGTAGAAGCCGCAGTACGTGCTTAACTGCTCTTTTTAGCGCCGCAGGCAAAAATTTTGAAGTTTTAGAGTACCTAAGGCAAGAAAAATTCATCATTTTTAGCGCCGAAGGCGAAAATTTTTTAAAATTTTCCCTATTATTCAACAAAAAATGCAATAAATTAGGGGTGTATTTTCATTTCGTTTCGTCCAAAATTTAGGTTGTTTCGTTACGAAACGAAATAAATTTTTTTTTGTTTCGTTACGAAATGGAAAAAAGGGCACGAAATAGCGAAACGAAATTTCTCGCCCATCCCTGGTTTGTACCCCCCCCCCCCCTACAGGATAATTTTAAATACCGAATAGCCTAAATTTGAATTAATAGGCTGACGCATGTACCCAGACCAAGTGGCCATAAGTTCAAAACGCGGAAATATCGCATAAAACCCAAAAATAGTTTTTCCAGTCCTTCATCGTTGTGATAAATCTGAATAAAATTTAATCCTTTTTGATTTATGAGAGGCCATAGGGAAATGAATTTGAGGAAGAAAGTCTGACCATTATGAGTATTTTGAGGAAGGAATTCCATCTAATCAGATCATAAAATGAAAAGTTAAACCCTATTAGGAACATCCAGAACTTTCATTATTATTAGGATCGATACAATGTGGAAATCACGGATATGTTTAAAAGCTTAAAATATATTAGTATATTACATATTAAATTAAAAGAAAGAAAATAAATTAGGTACATTTAAAGAAATTTGTAGATAAATATACAATATAGTACATATTTATATATGTAAAAGTTTAGAAATAATAAAAATGACAGAATTTAATCTTAAAAGAACAATAAATTATTTTTTAATATTTAAATTTCTTATTGACGTCTAAATACTGCCGAACGTGTAGGACATGGACAATAAGCTGAATTTTTTTTTAATTTAATATTTTATTTTTAATATACCAGCATCATTTCCAGGCAATCCATTTGTTCCTTGTGCACCAACTTTTCCAGGTATTCCCGGTAATCCTGGAGCCCCAAGCTGACCGGGGGGTCCTGTAGGGCCTGTCTTTCCATTTCTACCTTAATTTTTAATATTTAGATTTTAAAAATATTTAATTCTAAATACCTTTTTCACCAGGCGCTCCATCCTTGCCAGGTTGACCTGGACTTCCTGGTGGACCTTTCAAACCGGGCTGAAGAGAAATAATTTGAAGAAGTATAATTTTATTTTTAACAAAATAGTTTACCAATGCTGGACTGTGTTCTGCATCATTTCCTGGCGTCCCAGGCGTTCCTTTTTGTCCTTTTTCACCAGGAGGACCTTGGTCTCCTGGTGGACCTTGCTCCCCAGGCTTTCCTTGAGCTGCTGGTGGTCCTGGCGCTCCTGCTTCTCCTGTCTGGCCTGATGAGCCCAGAGGGCCAATTGGACCTTTAATTTCACTTTTTTAGATATTTTCTTTGAATTTTATCTTCAACCCTGTTCGCCAGGTGGTCCAGCTGGACATTCAATACATTTTGATACGTCTGGCGCTTCGCATGTTACTTGTGGGTAGACGTTTGTATTATCTTCTCCATTAGGTCCAGGCTCTCCAGGTGATCCATCTGTGCCTGGTTCTCCGGGAGGACCTTCTGGACCTGGATGGCATTCGGGTTTGATGGGTTCACATTGACACCTGTCAATATTAATTGTTTTATAGGTATCAACAATAGTTAAAGTTATTTGTTTAGACCAATTAATTATTCATTAGAAAACAATTAATTGGTTAAGATGTTCCCTTCGAACTATATGTTCCCTTCACTTTACCATGCTGGTAATTTTCCAAAATTTTGACGTTTTGCCCTTTGAAAAATACTTTCAAAAGGATTTTCTTCTCTAACATTAACAGCTTGAGGTTTATGACGTATTTGTATATCAATTAAATAATTCCAAGCAGAATCAGTTTCAACTTTAAATATTTTAACTCCATCTTTTACTTCATTTAATAAATTATTAGTTTCAAAATAAATTTGTGGAAATAAAAAAATACAAGCCAAAATTGATAAAATACTTGCTAATGTTGAACAATAAACTAATAATTGAATATTTTTTATTTTATTATTATTCATTTAAAAGAAATAGTTAAAATATTGAAAAAATTAAATCAAAATGAAAATAACTACTAATTAATTTTTACTTTTATATATATTTAAATTTTTATCTAGAAAAATCTCAATCTCTTTTAATATTTTTAATTTTTTTACGGAATGATTTTTTGCGAGATAAAAGTAAAAAACTATTGAAGAATTGACTTTTTGTGGATTTTTTTTTATTTTGTATTTGGATTGCCTAAAGATCCTGTCAAGAAAATCGAATGATGCAAAAATCATTTTGATTTCACCGGTAAATGAAAAAAAAGTAGGGGAACAATTTAAATAATTCTTGAAATACTCTAATATACTCTCAGATTTAAATATTTACCTATAATTCTTTTAGTTTGTGTTTTTGAGTCAAACTTTTTTTTAATTCTTCCAATTTTTTTATTTTACCTTTTTTTATTTTTCTTTAAGTAAATATGTAAAACTTGTTATGTTTTTAAAAAATTAGATAAAATCTTTGCTTTTTAGAATGCGAGGGAAATTAATATAAATAAATATAAATAATTTAATAAAAAATAAATATTAATTATTGAACAAAAAAGTATTAAGTGTTAGATAAATATAATAAATAAATAATTATTGTACTTTTAACTAAAATCTAAAAAAAGTTGTTTTTGAAAAAAAATTTTTTCTATAAATTGTAAAAATAAAAATAAAATTTTAAAGTTTTTTATGGCTGACCGACATTTCCGGACAAAATGAATTCTGTTGATTGACACAACAAAAAAGTCATGTCAATTATCATGGTCTAAGCATATTTTTTGTTCAAATATTCGTACATTTTTAAATTTTATTATTTTTTTCAAAAATTTTATTAAAAATTTTTTTTTAAATAATTTGGAAATTAATTTAAAAATAATTATTTTAAAATAAATCAAAAGTCTATATTGAAAATCATCTCTCCATAGTTTAATATTTAATAAAAATAAATTAAAAAAAAAGAATATCTTTAAAAAAATATTTTAATTAATTAATTTTTAAATCTTTTTTAAAACTCTTCAAATATTTTTTAAATATTTTCTTAAGTGTTTTTAATTTCTTTTCTTTTTCTAAAAATTAATATATATAATAAAAATATTTTTATGAAATTAAATACAAAAAATTATAAAAGCTGGTTAGTAAAATGTTTCTGCGCTTTTTTTTTCATTCAATCATTTTATTTATACAATGGGCGTTCTCTTTATTGCTTGTATAATTTATATAAAATTGAATGAAATAAAAGCATTTTGTAAATAAATAAATGTTTAAAAATATAAGAATTTATTTTAAAAAATAATTTTTAATTTTGCGGATGCGCAATCAGATTAAGTTTTGAATTCTATAAATATTTAAGAGCCTTTATAGAATTCTTTAATTAATCTTCCATTCCAGATGAATAATAATAATAATAAAATAAAAAATATTCAATTATTAGTTTATTGTTCAACATTAGCAAGTATTTTATCAATTTTGGCTTGTATTTTTTTATTTCCACAAATTTATTTTGAAACTAATAATTTATTAAATGAAGTAAAAGATGGAGTTAAAATATTTAAAGTTGAAACTGATTCTGCTTGGAATTATTTAATTGATATACAAATACGTCATAAACCTCAAGCTGTTAATGTTAGAGAAGAAAATCCTTTTGAAAGTATTTTTCAAAGGGCAAAACGTCAAAATTTTGGAAAATTACCAGCATGGTAAAGTGAAGGGAACATATAGTGTGAAGAGAACATAAATCCATTTTTTACTTAAAAGGTGTCAATGTGAGCCAACTAAACCAAAATGCCCTCCTGGACCTCCAGGCCCTCCGGGCGAGCCAGGCCAGAATGGAGAACCAGGACAACCTGGCCCTGCTGGAAAAGATAATACAAAGGCTTATACTCAAGTTCAGTGTCCTAAACCTAGCACAGCTTGTATTAAATGTCCTTCAGGTGTTTTAATATTACAATTTTGTCATTTTGTTTTCAATATATCATCTCCTTTGATTATTTCGATTTGACAAAACTTAAACAATTATTTTGAATATTTTATAAATTTTTAGGTCCTCAAGGACCTCAAGGTCCTATTGGCTCAGAAGGCAAACCTGGCCCTGCTGGAAAGCCAGGAACTCCAGGCAGCAAGGCTCAAAATGGAAAGCCTGGTCCTAGAGGACCACCTGGCGATTCTGGAGAAGCTGGAAAGCGTGGAAATCCAGGAAAACCTGGTCAGCCAGGAAAAAATGTAAAGAATTAATTATTTTTAAATAATTATTATTTTTTTAGAAAAATTAATAAATTATTTTTAAATATTTAAAGGGCACAAAAGGCATTCCTGGTGCTCCAGGACCAAAGGGTCCAAAAGGTCCTGCAGGACTAAAAGGACAACCTGGCAATAAAGGAGCAAACGGAGAAAATGGAACGGTATGTTAAGATTCAACCAATATTTTTATTTTTCTTTTTAAAATAGCCTGGCCCTCAAGGACCTCCTGGAAAGGCAGGCAAACCTGGTTCGAATGGAACGCCTGGAAAGGCAGGAGTTAAAGGCTCCCCAGGAATTCCTGGATCAGATGCTGGTAAAACAAATAAATTTTTAGATAAAAATTAATTTTTATTTTCCCATAGCTTATTGTCCTTGTCCTAAACGTTCATCAGTTTTTGTTAGCCGCTACACAAATTGAGAAAAAATAAAAATTGGAAAGCCATATATTTTTATTCAAAAATATACAGAAAATATATTTAGTAAATATTTACATAAAAATAAAATGAAAATACAAAAAAAAATATTTGACGAGATATAAAATATAAAGGACGGAGGGGGATTTGTGTTTTATTTAGTAAAATAAAAGATTGTTTTAGTAAAATATTTTTAGTAAAATAAAAAAGTTTGTTCATTTTAGTAATATTTTTAAAGTCAAAGTTTATTTATTTTATTAAAGAGATGACAAAGTTTATTATTTTTACATTTTATTATTTGTTATTAATTAAAGTAAGAAAAGTCTTGGTCTAAATTGATCATCTAATAAATATAAAGATGATAAAACATCAACACGATCCAACTAAATATTTAAATAATTATGTTATAATTAATTATTCCCCAATAACCTCAAGCCAATGATAACGTTGAGGAGCATTTATTTGTGCCCTCATTGAAGACTTTCTATGTCTACAAATTAATCGAAGACGAATTCCCTGTCGGACAGAAGATTGTGGAGATGGTAAACACCAAATAGCTGTTACTGCCTCTGGAAGTTCCAAAACAGAATGACCATCAGCCAAAACGTGTCGATAAACTTTAGAGAGAACAGAAGGCAAGAAAAATTCAAAACCAAATTCAACTAAATTTTCAAACAAATTTTTAAAAAAATTATTTAACCAGCAGGAAAAGCATCTGGAAGACTTAGTTCATCTAATAATTGACGTTGATCTTTAATACATCTATGAACCAAACATTCCAACGAACGTGGAGAATGTTGGGGTGATTTACTTAACTGTGGACAATTAGCAGACATTTCCTTTTTAAATATTTTTTAAAAATATTTTTATATTTTTTAATTACTTTTGGTTGTCTCACATCTCTTACAATAACAAATTCTGCAAAAAGTCCAGGTTGTGCTTCATCTCTACATAAAATTGGTGACCAATTCCAATCATTTAAAATTATTTTTGGAAGAGATACTTTCCAATTATAAAAACGTTCAGCTTGGTGAAGAATATCAAAAAAGTCACGACAACGTAATTGCAATGGACAAGGTTTTCGTCTAATTAGTGAAAGTGAATGCCAACCTGCGCCTAATGACCTTTAAAAAAGAAATATTTTATATAAATCTTATAAATAAATAGAGTTTATTTGAATAACTGTAAAATTTTTGGAACAAACTAATTTTTATTTAAGATTTGTTGTTGTAAATTTATTTTGTATTTTATTTTTTAATTAATTAAAGTTTATTTTATTATTTATTGTACAAGTTTGTATTTTCAATTTCAACTTACTCATGATCAGGCTCATTTTTTAAATTCTCCGTTGTAGGTTGAACAGCAAAAGCAAGTCGATACCATCCAGATCCTCTAACCTCTGCACAAAGCAAACTTTGTACTTCACATTCTAAGCCCGTCTCTTCTCGCAATTCTCTTTTTACTGCCTCCTTTAATTTTATTTCTTTATTATTTTATAATTAGAATATTCGAAACGTTCCAATTTATTTTTCCATTCTTAATCTTTTAAATTTGATTAACTAAACAATTCTATCAAAAGTCAACCCATAATTTTTTAAATTTTAACTTCAATAGTCTCTCCTGGTTCAACATGTCCAGCAGGTATATACCACTTTCCACGGCATTTCTCTTTTGCCTCGCGCATAAGCAAAACTTCCTTACCTTCAGGGCCTTCTCTTAAAGCTATTGCCGCAACAATATATGTTACCTTTATTTTATTATTTTTAAATTTAAATAAGAGAAAAAGTAATTTACATTGTCATAAACACGCACCCATGGGCATTCTACAAAAAAGAAAAGAAATTTCAATTCGAATCAGAATTTTTGTATATTTTATTTACTATAATTATTATATAATTTCTATATAATTTCCATTTTTTGTATTTAACTTTTGTATTGGTTTATTTTTAAATATTTTTTTGCATTTTTATATTTTTCTCATTCTTTTATATATTTCCAAAAATACCAACTTCCCATTTGCATATCAGGTGCTCTTCTAGCAGGATTTGTAGTTACTGAACATTTTGACCCTCCCGTAGAAGAAGATGCTGAGGCAGAAGCAGAAGAAGGGGAAATAACAGAAGAAATAGTAGAATTAGTCATTAAAGGTGTATTTAAATATTCTTCTGTTTGTTGTTGTTCTGTAGAAGAATTTGGAGAAGAAGAGGAAGAAAAAGAAGAAGAAAATAATGAAGAAATTTGTTGATCTTTTTGTTGTTGTTGTATATTAAATGGATTTATTTGTTCTATTGGAGGTGGAATAGTAGAAGACATTTTTAAAGAGAAAAGAAGAAAGGAAGAGAGTTTTTTTAGTTGGAAGAGAAAATAAAAAGAATTAATTATTTAATTTTAAACCCGTTTGAAAATTACTGAAATTTATAAGAAAATAAATAAAAATATTACATTCAATTAATTATTTAATTAAATATTTATTAAAAAAATAAAATTATTTTTTATTTAGAATTATTTAAAATTTAAAAAGAAAAAATATTTAAATGCCTTAAACGTTCAACAAAAAAATTTTTGGCGTTTAAAATGGCCAAGACAAATCCTCTAAGGAATTTTTTTTTAAGTTTTGAACAAATAAAAGGATAAAAAGAAAATCTTTAATAAAAGAAAAAAAAATAAAAAGTTTAAAGCTAAAACTAATCTTTTCTACCAAAACCAACAAAAATCTTTTTCCCTTTCCTTTAAAAACCATATGACGTAAAAAATAGCCAAGAGAGAAAAAGTTTATGACAAAATGAGAGAAAAAGAAAAGAGAAAAGAAAATAAACTTTAAAGAAAAAGTTTTTAACAAATATTTTGGAAGAAAAAGAAAAGAAATAAATAATTTATATATTTATTTATTATATCATTAAATTTAATTGTTTTAGTATTGGTAAAATATTTAAAGTTTTTATTATCCAAATTTTATTTTTTGTTAATGTAAAGTTTGTATTTTTAGTTAAAGTTTTATTAAGAGAAGACAAATTTAAAAAATTTTTAAAAAATAATTTTAAAAATTCTGACTTTCATTAAAAATAATGATGAGAAAAAGACAAAAAAAAATCGTCTAAACTAAAGAATAAAAGAAAAAGGCATTCAATGTCCTTTAAAATTTTCTCTCAATTGTCCTAGTAGGATAAATAAATTCCTTTGGGATGAGCCTGACTGACTTGAATGTTTATTTGAAAGGCACGTCTGGTGGTTTTGAGAGAAGAAACGTTTATTTTTTAATATTAATTTTTGAAATTTTCAGAAAATGTTAATTTTTGTGAGAATAAATTTTGAAATTTATAGAAAATAAAAAATATATTTTAAAAAAAATAAAGAAAAATAATTTATTTAAATGAGTGCCGTGATAGAATTTTTCAATATTTATTTAAAGATGAAAAAGAAAAAAAAGAAAAAATATCCAAATAAATAGAAAATTAAAGCTTTTTTTTTAAGTCAAAACCAGAAGTGTCCCTAAAAAACATTTTTTAACATATGGAAAATGAACGTTTTTATTATTAAATTGTGTGAAAAGAAAAAGAAAAAAAATTATTTTAAAGAAAAAAAACAAATAAAATTAGAAAATAATAATTAAATATTTAAAAAATAAATAAATAAAGGATTGACAAATTTGGTGAGAATTTAAGGAAATTAAGAATCAGAGGGATGGTTTTTCTTTATATACAGTCATGGACAAAAAGATAGGGACAAGGGTAAATGAAATGAAAATTAACAAATTTCTCAGTTAAAACCTCACTCTGGGAAAACTTTTTTGTCTGGTTAAGTACTCCATTTAATCCTCTATCTAATAAAAACAAAATTAGCCCGATTGATATTTTATGGTATTCATCCCATATCGAAATACCTTATTTGTGAGAATTTTTGCCCGACAAAAAGATAGGGACAAGATAAATATTTTGAATTTTTTTTCATTATGATTAAAACTAAAAATCTCCAAAAATTATAGCAAACACTTATAATAGCATTATAAAAATAAAGCAAAAAAGAACTGAATAGGTGCTCGTATCAATGGGATCTCATTACCACAATGGAAAACTAGGGTGGCAAGACTTAGAAAATATTTTCACATTCCTCATGTTAACTGAGAAATTTAACTGAGAAATTTGTTAATTTTCATTTCATTTACCCTTGTCCCTATCTTTTTGTCCATGACTGTATATTCCCTAATTTAAAATATATCCTTTTATTTTTATATGTTTGTTATAATCAATATAAATAAATTGACATAAAATAAATTATTTATTTTTATTACGAAAATAAAAATGTGCATTGAGGCGTTTTTTACTAAATTTAAAAAGAAAAATAATATATTTAATTATATTTTATTGAATGATTTTTTAAGGTCTTTTTAATTATTTCTATATTTTTTGAAAAAATCTTTAATTAAAAGAAAAAACAAAAACTTTACTAATTAAATATTTTAGTCTTTTGTTGATAAAATAATAAAGAAATAAATGCAAAAATAAAATAAAGAAGAGAATTTTTGTCAATAAATAGTAGAAGAATGTTTGGATGGAGAAAATAAATATTTTGTTTTACTATAGCAAAAATAAAATAGAGAAAAATAAAAATAAATAAAAAAATTTTTATAAAAAAGTTTTTATTTTGTAAATAAAGTTTTTCAGAAATTTATTTATTTTCCGGAAGTATCCATTATTTTACCAGATTTTTCAGGAGATGTTTGTATTTTCTTAAAATTATATTTACAGGAGAGTATATTTTTTCAGTATTTTTTTTATTTTGTATTTATATTTTATGAACAGTCTTTCGATTATTTATTTACTTTTAGAAAAGCTTGCCAATGAGATCAACTTATCTAGAGCATAACTAACCTGAAGAACAATATTAAACAACTCATTGTTCTTTAGAGTTGATCTCTAGGGATTGAACATTATTTCCTCAATAGTGAAAAATAGCAAAATAAAAAATTTTAAAAAAATATTTAAAAATAACTTAAAACTTTTTTTACTCATAAAATGAATGAGAGGATTATAAAGAATGACGCAAACAAATAAGTTTTTCTCTATTTGTAAAATAAGTAGAAAATCCAACTTTTTGCGCCT
The DNA here is from genome assembly GCA_000172435.1 of Meloidogyne hapla. Taxonomy (NCBI): domain Eukaryota; kingdom Metazoa; phylum Nematoda; class Chromadorea; order Rhabditida; family Meloidogynidae; genus Meloidogyne; species Meloidogyne hapla. The sequence goes on from ABLG01000457.1 coordinate 45,283, forward strand.
GTCTTCTTTCTTTCAATCTATTAAAATCAATTTTTGAATTATTCGTGTGATCAAAAATAATTTGCTAAAATTATAAAAAAAAAGATCTTTAATTTTAAAAATAATTAAATTATTTTTATTTATTTCTTTATTTTTTTAAACCCATAAAGGGACAATTAATTAGTAACAAAATAAATTCGACTGAAAATTAAGACAAACACATAGTAAAAAACAATAAAAAATGAGTAGAGAAAATAAGAAAATTAACTGATCATTTTTGTAGGTTCCACCCATCGAAATGGAAAGTTTTTTGTAGCCAATACTCTTTTCTCTCTAGAGTAACTTTTATTTTTAATAATTTTTTCAAAGACTGGTAAGGGAGGAACCTCACTTTTTTAGGTTTAAGAAAAAAAAAATTGGCTGTGCTTTGTAACAATTTTATCTTTTTTAGAATCTTTATGCCCTTTTCTGTTTTATTTTTCCATTTTTTTGCCATAGTTTTTCTCTATCTTCCTCCATTATAATTAATATTGTTAACATCCCCAAAAGCAGCCAACCCTGCCAGTACAGCAACAGCCTCTGCTTCAGCAGCACTTAGTCGGTTATTTTGTGCAGCAATTTGTTTTTCAATTAAATCAAGATCTACAAAATCAATTCCTTCTTCTGTAGATTGTATATGAAATTGGAAAGGGTCAGAAGCGGAAGAAGCGCTAGAAGATGGAGAATCACATGAGGAGCCGTTGAGAGAGATGGTTAACTACAAATAAAGAATTAATAAAAGTATGGAGGAAGGAGAATCTATATTGTCTTTCTTAAAAAGAATTAAAGATATTTTTAAGAAAAACCAACAGAGTTTGCAGGTGGTGTAAAAACTGTAGGTGGACAATAAATATTGCCATTAGCAACACCTGGAATTGCGGACTGTTGTTGCTGCAATAAAGTCGTTGCTTCAGGAGAGAAAGAAATAAAGTTTTGTTGCTCTTGTTGCTCACGTTGTAGATGTCCCAAATGAGTGAGTAATTGACTACGTTGAGCTAAAAGTGCAAGATTTTGTTGACTTTGGGTGGCACTGAGGAGCTGAAAATAAAAAACAATTGGTTAATTAAGTAGTGATTTAATTAAAAAAACAAAAAATTTAAATAATCTTTAGACCTCAAAAATTTCTTTTTTAATAGCAGCCTCCATAATAGCCAATTGCTGCAATGCCATTTGTTGTTGCTGAGCTTGTGCTAATGCTGCTAGTAAAAGTGGATTGCTTTGAATTGTTTGGTTTGTGTTTTTTTGTTGTTGTTCATTTTGTTGGTTATTTAAGATTAATTTTTGTTGTTGTAATAAAAAAGGTGAAGAAGACCTTTTATTACCATTTGTGTCTTCTAATAATTGAAGCCATTCCAAAACAGTCCCAACTGGAGGGGGAACATTTTGATGTGATGAAATGGTAGAGGATGAAGGGGAAGAAGAAAAATGATGATGTGAAGACGATGAAATTGGTTGTATTGTTGAAGATGTTTGTGGTGGTAGTATTTGTTGTTGTTGTTGGAGATGGTGATGATAAATGTTTGGTACTATAAAAAATAAATATGAAAAAAGAAGGGAGTTATCTTGGGAAAGAAATATTAGTTGGAATTTTTAAAACTTTCATTTTGTGTGGGGACTGTACTGTTAAATATTTCTTCCAATAAAATTCTGATTTAAAAATTCTGGTTTTCATTAACAATTTTTGTTAAAACTTTTAATTAAACAAATTTCTGATTTTTACAAGAATTTTAATATAAATAATAATTCTTAAAATCAACCAAAAAAAAACATTTTTATTATAATTTCAACACCTAAATGTGTTTGTTGTTGTCGTAAAAACATTTCAAAAAATGTTTGTTGTTGTTGTGGAGCATTTAATGGATTTAAATTATGATTTAAATTGCCATTAAATTGTGTAATTTGACCAAAAGAACGATTATTTTTAGATTTAAGGTATGGATGAATAACCATTTTTTAGTTAATTTTAAAAAAAATATTTTTTTAAAGAAAAATTTTTTTTTTAATCTGATAAAATAAAAAAATATTTAATTAAAAATAAAAAAAATTATACAGTCGACTCCGGTTATAAGACCCCCCCAAGGGACCGGCCATTAGGGGGTCTTATATCCGAAGGAGTCCTATATAAGGTGATGACCCATAAGCGACAAAACGCCACAATTCCCTATAAGCGACAAAACGCCCAATTACGTATGGTGATCGATGGTGACTTTTTTTTGAAATATATAAAAATTAAGTTTAAAATTCATTTTTTGACTGTTTCTCGTTATAATAAAATATATTTATGAGAAATAGACAAAAAAAAATTAGAAAAACTTAATCTAGTTAGTAAAAAAACTCAACTGGGCACATTCAACTGACCCCAACCGCAAAAATATTAAACAAAATGCCAAAATTTACAAAAATAATTCAAAAATTATACAAAATATCCCGCCATTTTTAATAAAATGGTCTTATATCAGATGATTTCTGCAGTTGGGACTGGACTCAGGGGGGTCTTATACACAATAACCGGGGGTCTTATATCCGGGTATTTTTTGTGGAGAGCGCCCCACAACTCAGCCGGGACCGGCCATTTGTGGGTCTTATATCCGAAGGAGTTTTGTATCCCGGGGGTCTTATAACCGGAGTCGACTGTAATTGGAATATTAAAAAGGAGAAAAATAATTTGTTTAGCATGAGATTAGATATATTTTTTAATTCTTATAAATATGTAAGAATACTCAGAATTTGTTTAAACACTCATTTAAATATTTTTTAAATTGATCTTTACTTTATTTATATTACACAATGTGTATGAGAAAATGCTCAGAAAAAGAACAAAGATTATATAAAGAGTCAAAGAATAAATAAAAATAAATTAATAAAGAAAAAATGTGCGGGAAATATTTTTCATTAAAATTTAAAGTAATCGGGGAAATAAAAATAGCAACATAAAAATCCATTACTTTTTTCTTTTTTAAAAATCATCCAATTTCGAAACAACTAAACAATCTTTATTTTGCTAAACATGTGGATATATTTAAAAAAGAAACAAGTTTTCTTCTGAAACAGAAAAAGAAATAAAATGTTTTTAGATTTAGAAAATTTAGATAAAATTCGTAAAATGTTTGAAAAAAAGTTGAAGAATTTTAACGAGAAAAGTTGGAAAAAATTGTAAAAACGAAGAAAATAAAGCAAAAAAAATTTACCAAGGTCGAAAAGGGCACTAGAAAAATAGGCAAAGAAAAAATAGATAAACCTGTGTGAAGGCCAATTTCCCAAACAAAAAGTATTTTGCCTTTTCGTCATTTGAGAAGGCATATTACAATTGTTAGGGCTTCTT
>ABLG01000456.1:0-42956 GCA_000172435.1 Meloidogyne hapla
TTACCTTTAGATTAAAAAATATTTTTAAATTTTTAATTTAATTAATGTATAATAAAAAATAAATATTTAATTAGTCTTTTATATTGACTTTAAACAAAAAAGAAATTTTATAAAAATTTATTTTTATTTAATTGACTCGAAAAGTGTTTTGTCTATTAAAGGTTAAAATCTTTTTATTTATTTGAAAAAGTTTTTATTGAAAAAAGAATTAATTGAAAAGGATTTTCTCTCTTTTTTGATTGATATTTAAAAAAAAAATAAAAAGCAATTGGTTGAAAAATAAAATAAAAAGAAATATACAATTTAAAAATTACTCAAGTAATTTCTATAAAAAAATAAAGAATTTAGAAAAAAAAAATAAATTGATTTTTTTCAAAATAATTCCTAATCTTTTTAAATAAATTTCATTGAATGGATTTTTCTAAACTAGAAAATTATTTACTTTAAAATCTCTAAAATATATACAAAAAAAGTAAATCTTTAAACTTTATCTTCTTATTATTTCCCCAATTTCAATAAATTCCCAAGAGAGTAATAAAATAGTAAAAATAGAAAAAAAGTTTATTTTTAATAATTCTTAAAAATAAAATAAGAAAAAATATATAAAACTTACAATTTAAGCAAGAAATGTAAAAAATAATTAATAAAAATAAAATATTAAAATTGAAGAAAGAAGCCATTTTTTGAGCCATTTTTTTAAATAATAAAATTATCTGAAAAGAATAATTTAAAAAAAATTATTTTTTAAATTAATAAAACATTTATATTCTTAATATTTTGAATAATTTAAAGGTTTTTGCAAAATTATTTTAGGTAAAAAACTAAAAAATATATTAAAGTGAATGGCAGTAACTTTCTTCCTCATCCACCTAATTTTTAGAAATTTGAGTAGTCCTCTTAATATACCCTCCTTTACTCAAAAATTTCACACAAAGAAAAAATTATATAAAATTTTAAGACGTTATATGTACCACAAAAATAATTCAAAAAAGCATCATCAAATTAAGACAATAAGACAACAAACAATTGAGAATCGTTTTTCTTTCAATTGTTATAAAGTTGGGGGAAGGGGACCGGAAGTTAAGGAATGCCGATAATTTATCGGATCTTTTAAGGGACATTTTATCAAAAGATAACCTATTTTTAATTATAAATAGGTAAAATGGGAGTATTTTTACAGTGGAAGTATTTTTTTAACCAGGTTTTTTGAAAGCCCACAAATCCAAAAAAGTGTGGGATTGTTGTAGTCCTCTAATTCCGATAAACTTTACCATAGTCTTGAAACTATTGTTTATAAAAAAAATATTTTTTAAATACTTTTAAAAATATTTTAGGTATTAAATAGAAAATATTTTACAAAATAATCAAAAATAATTCTGAATAAAATTTTAAGCAAAAAATATATATAAAATTTAGCAAATTTTAGCCTTTTCTATTTTTGACAATTTTATAATAAATATCCAAAAATATTTCTTCTATTGTTATTTTAACAAACAATCTTTCTAGTATTTTATATATTTAATAAAAGGGAAAATTTAAAAATAATGTGTAAGGAAATAATGTTATGAAAATCTAAAATAATTTTTTTGATATTATTTCCGTTCTTTTTTCTCAAAATAATTTCTGGGGCATTTGATTCCAAAAAATGATTTTTTATTAAAAATCTAAAAATTAAAAAGAAACATTTAAAATAAAAATGTTTTGGATTATTTTAAAGCCAAGGAAACGAAACATAACAAAAGGCTTCACAAGCATTTCCGTTCTTTTTTTATTCACCTTAATTCGCTTCAATTTATTTTTTTTTCATTTTATTGAATAATCTAAAAGAATTGAAGAAAAGACACCGAATTTTTTTATTTTCAATTTTATTACGTTAAATTGAAAAGACTTTCTTTTTAATACCTAAAATTGAAGGGGTTTTTTTGAATTTTGCCAAATAATTCAAAAAAAGAATTTTTTTTAAATTCTTTTTTTGATTAAATTATTCAAAAGGTAAAAGAACAAATATAGAACAATTAATCTTATACAAGAATAAAGCTTAGAAATCAACACTGAAAGATATCAATTTCTTTTGTTTTGGCTTTTTCAAAATCGAAATTGTCCATTTCTTTTTCAAAACTTTTAAATAAAATAATTTAGCATTTCCTACATTTTTTTACAAAATTATTTTTTAATATTTTTTAATTATAAAAATTTAATTCTAATAAAAATCATCTAAACATATTTAGTTTGAGTATATAAAATTTGTAGTTTAATGGGGAGAAACATAACTATGGCTTTTTTAAAAATATATATATATTTAAATCAAAAATATATCAAAAATTTTAACCAAAAAAGTAGCCATAGCTGTGTTATATTAAACAAGTAAAAGGATAAAGCTTTGACAGAAAATTGAAAATCTTTGTCTTTTTTACAGGTCTTGTTAATTATATTATTACTTTTTTGCTTTGTCTCCCATCCTATGCAGGCGAACTAAAAAAATATTAAATTTAATTAAAAATGTTTTTAAAAATTAAAAAAAAAAAAAAGTTAGAGAAAATTTAAATTAATTACTTTTTTAAAAATTAAAAATGTTGCAAAAATCAGAACCTAGTTTAGGAATTTTTAGAAATTTTTTATTTTCCTGTTTTAATGCTTGCTTTGCGCTCCGTAAAATTTTTTGTGTTTACGGGCATTTATTCACATCATTTAGGTAGCTTCCAATTAAAAAAAATAGAGAACCCCTCATAACTAACCTATATTTATACCAATAAAATAAAAGACTATAACGGACATATATAGTGGTCATAGGTCTCGAACATCAAAAAACGTTACGAGAACCAAAGAAAAATAAATGATTTTCATGTTTGTAGAAACTCATTCTCATGGAGCAAAATTTGTTTCAAAAATTATTGTTTTTTAAATTAAAAAATAGATAAATACGTCGTTCATAATTCCTTTCAAGTGCTTCACCAACACGATTTCTTGCCTCCATAGATTGAAGAGAAACACCAACTCGAAGAAGAGAATCATTATCTTCAACACTTAACATTATATCCATTTCTATTTGATTTCCAAGAACTGATTGTCTCTACAAAAATTCTTTTCAATTAAAACAAATAAAATAAAAAGAAACTTGATTTTCAGCATGAAATTCAACAAGAGATTGTGTAGCTAATGTTGCCCTTAATAATTTGGCAATCATTTCCGGGCTAATATAATTTGACTCAATATTGAGAATTTTTAGAGAATCTGTCTTTTCTATTAATTCCAAAAGAGGCTTAAAAATAAAAAAATGTGTGAGGGCAAAACACATTATAACTAAAACACTGCTAGACAAACACTAAATCTCAAAGTCAAAAATAATTTTTTTCAATTAAAATAAAAAGAAATTGAAATTAAAAACAATTGGCAACAATAAATTTTTATGTGATAGGCTTACATTACCAATGCAATGACAAATATTGTCATTGCATTGTTTGGAAGTATTTTTAACTTTAATTTATCGGACAGTGTTTTACTAGTAATAAGGTGTTTTGCCCCTCACTCAAAATTTTAAAAATAAAATAAAAATTATTTTAAAGAAATACCCTCGCTTCTTGATCAGAAATAGCAGTATTAGCTAAAGATAATTTTTTCAGATATTTAGATTTAGTTGCCACCCTAATCATTTGTCTAATTCTTTCTTTTGAAATTCTTTTCATATTATTTATATTTATTTCATTTAAAGATGTGTCATTTTGTTCTAGCCTTCTAAAAAATTAAAAAAAAAATAATTTAAAACTTTCTTTTAATTGATAGAATATCCCAAACTCTTACCAAAAAATTTCGATAATAGAATTAAAAGTGTAAAGACTGCCGCGTTAAAAATACAAACTTTTAATGCAAATTTTATTAGTTTAGTCTTTAAATTAAAAACTTTTTCTAGAAAATAAATTCTAAAAATTTAAATAATTCACATTATTTAAATTTGGAGTCTAATTTTTAAAAAAATTTACTCCCGTCTCTTAAATTTTAAAATGCCGAAGCCGGAACCTAAAAAGGTCAGAGCCGGAGATGAAACCGCAGAAGGTAAAATGGTTTTTGCTAAAGTTAAAAAAAAACAAACTTTATACAATCTTCAACATCAGTCTCATTTTCAGGTTCATCTGGAACTGGACGTGGCTGAAATGCTTTAATAACACCATTAAATGAAAATCCAGTCTCTTCATTTTGTCCTCTTCCTTTTAGAGCATTATAATATTGTGGTTGATTTAATACATTGTGCATTCCTAAATATTACAAAAATTACATAAATTGAAATAGCATTAAATTAAAGATACATTTATCTAATCGAATAATAATAAAAAGAAAATAAAGTTATGATTAAAGGCAGATAAAGACAAAGCAGATTAAATATAGGAAAATTTAACGGGCCATAACTTTTTTTGTTTTAGCAAATAGAGCAATTCCTATATCGATCGAATCAATAAATTTCAAAAAAATCTAGGCCATCAAAAATTAATTAAAAAATATTTTTAAATAAAAAATACCCAAAATTCCAGCTAAATCAACCAAATCTCCTTCTGGTGCGTTTTTAAGAGCTTTTTCAATTAAAACATCATCAGTTCCATCATATTCATAATCGTCATCATCAATATCCAATTCTATTGGCATTTGCATTTCACCCTTTAGACCACATTTATTTTCTGTTTCTTCATCGTCTAAAGGCTCAAAAACTTTACCTAAATTTTTAAATTTTTTTATTTAATTCTTTAATTAAAAATTTAACTTTATACAAATTTATAATCTCTAAAAATAAATGGGGATAATGAAAAAATTTTTGCGAGGGATAGACTTGGTCTCTTTTACCGCTTTTTTTTTTTTTTTTACATTTTACCGCTTTTTCAATTTATTAGAAATTAAAAAAACCTCTTTTAATTCCTGGGGAAAATGGCACAACTTCTTCCCAATCCTTTTCACTTTTAGCTTTGTCTTCTAAATATTTTAACAATTTATCTCTTTGATAAGGGCCTGTTGGTTCTTTATCTGTTTGATTACGACAACGCTGTGAGGGTGGTAACAGAGAATTCTTAAATTGAAATATAGAATTTTAAGGGGCTGCAAAACATTGCGGACAGACATTTCCGGATAAAACTAAGGCCTATTAAAACGGAACAAAAGGGCCACTTGGTCTCTCCGATACCTTAGCCTAAGCATACAGTACAATTTTGGTGTACTGATCACAAATAAGGTATAAAATAGAAAGCTATCCGGAAATGTCATTCTGCCTACCATTATTGATTTCCCTATTTTTATAATTATAAAATTACATAAAATAGAAAGGTAATTAGATTTATGAAAAATTATTTTCTCTTGAAAAAAATCTTTTAGGGGGTCACTTAAATTCTAAACCATTACCCCCAAAGGTTGAGTACATACTTTGGAGTAAACCACCAATGAGAATTTGATTAATTAAGAATAGTCCTTTAAAATATTAGAAAAAACTTACATCTGGATCAAAATCATTATTTAAATCTTCCAATTCTTCCATAGACAAATTAGATAAAAGCCCTTCAATATCTTTATCATCATATTCACGTAAATCTCTCCCATAAAATTTTGATGCTCCCCCACTAGCCAATGATGGATGTGCTAATCCAGCAGGAGGGCCTGCTTGTTTTATAGATGTTGGAGCTGCCAGTGTTTTTTCTTCAGAGTAGTAACTAAAAATTTGAAAAAAAAAATTCACAGAAAAAATTTTTCTAATTTTAGTTCTGCCACACCCCCTATTTGAGTCTTTTCTTAAAATTTCTATTATGTTAGTGGTGGTTAGAGTCTCACAATCAGAATGACCCTTAGCCGTTTTACAATCTTTTGTTTACATCAGCAGTTAATTCTCGTGGTCAAAATATAACAGAAAAATGTGGATAATCATCCAAATTAATTTATTAATTCAAATGGGGGTTGGAAGAACGGAAAAGTAAAATTAAAAAATAAATTTTATTTTTTGATTGATTTGTTTTGATTTTTTAATAAATAAATAAATAAATTTAGTTTTTTAAAGTAAAAAATGATCTAAAATCCTTTCAAATATTGATTGAAAAATTAGGAAAAGTACTTTAAACAAATATATTAGAATAACTCTGCCAAACATGAAAATAGAAAAATAAGCATCTGTTTAAACACTTACTTTTCCATTTTATTTTTTAGTTAATGACAATTGTACGAAAATAATGAAGATAATGAAATGATGAAAATAAAGCTAAAAAGATATTTAAGGGAAAAAATATAAAAAGATACTCTTTTTCGTTTTTAAAGAAAAAAAAGGCAACTAATAAAATGCATGGAAATAGTAAAAAGAGTCAGAAAAGAAAATAATGCCAAAATGGTCAAAAGATGGTAGAATAATCGTAAACAAAAAAAAAATTATTAAATTATTTGAAGAACTTTTAAATATAAATGAAAAATAACTTACTCAGTTTTGCTCATATTGATCGAGTAGATTATAGGTATTTATGTAATATAGAAACAAAAGATTATTGAAAATAATTTTTGTAATTAACGAAAAATTAAATAAAAACAATATTTACGTTGTTTATCTGAAGGAATTGAATTGATCTAATATTTATTACTCCTCTAATTTTTAAGTTACTTTTATGATTTAAAATTTTTGTACAAATATTTATAGTTCATCTCACTGATACAAATCAAAACTAACTTGCGACATCAATTCTTGTATACATTTATTACCAAAAAATTATAAATGGTAAAATTTTTGTCAGAAAATATCCAACCACTCTGAATTACTTAAATTAATTTTTACAGAAAATTTTGAAATCAGGAAAATTTTTGTTAAAATAAAATATTTAGATGAGTAATGAAATCTCTTTCTTCTCAATCTGTAATTATTTGGGTTTCTCTCAAAAAAAACTTGAAATACCTAATAATTATTATAAAAATAATCAAAAAGTATAGAAAAGGTAAATAAAATATCAAATAAAAAATTAAACTTTTTAAATAATATATTTTTTTCAATTTAAGAATTGAGTCAAAAAATAATAATAAAAAGAAAAGTGTCAGGTGGTTTATATAAACCTTTTAAAGATCACACCCTAAAGCAATTTTATTATAGCAAAACAGCAAAAAATTTAAAAAAAAAAAGAGAAATAGATTGATTGGATTATTTAAGAGGAAAGAATATTTTTAAGTAAAAAATGAGAATTTAAGAGGTCGAGAACACGAGTCTCAAACAGTTTTATTTTTAATGAGATATATGTATATTATGTAGTTCTTATGAAAAAGAAGATGAAAGAGAGATTTTTTTGTTTTTAATTATATTTATTTTTAGATTAACTTTAAAATGTTTAATTCTAAAATGTTGGCATTGGCCTTTTGTCAATGTTCCAAATTATTCAAACAACTGGAAAAACGCCACAGGCATTAGAAATTAGAGAAAAAATTTAAGAGTTTTGGGAGAAAGATAGAGAGAATTATTTTGAATTTTCAGTTAATGTAAGAGCTAAAAATGGGCAAATAAAATAAACAATCGACCATCCTTTCAATACTCTATTCTGGCAAGCTCTCTCTGCTTCCCCCTTTTTCTCTGTGTCTATCTAATTTGTTAATATATAAATTATTTTAAAAATTGCCCCAAAACCAGAATTTCAAAAAAATCTTTAAAAAAATAATTAAAAAACAAATGAAATTTTAACAAATTAAAATTATTTTTATTTCCATTTTTCATTGTGTTTCTCTTCTAATTTAATTTGCTTTTAATTAATTTCAGTCTTAAAATATATGGCGAGGGGAGTGTGTTTGAATTGTAATTGCGGTGATGGAGATCTAGAGAAAATAACCTTTTTTTCTCTTCAAATTTCTCCTTTATAAACGGGAGTAGAAATCTTGGAAATTAGAAATATGTTCAGACAAAAAATCCATTCCCGATTTTTGGAAATGCTCTTAACTTTCTTAGCTTATACTAGAGCTTTTTCTTTACTTAACTTTTCAAAACTTTTCCCTTTCTTTATTTAATTCCAACAAAAATTATTTATGCGTGAAAAATATGTATATATTTATATGAAGAAAAAGCCGCGGTAAATGTAAATAAAAAAACATATATACACTCTCTAATACTTTTTATTTAATTGTTTGGTAAGCCGAATGAATGAAAAACAAAAATCAAAAATAATTATTTATATTTTTTCTAGAGAAATAAATTTTTGTTCACTTTTTTGAATTTGTGTAAAAATAAAATATTTTTTATTAATTTTAGATTTTAGATTTTTTTGGTGTAATTAAATCAACCACAAAGGCTTTTAGGCACTTACATGTGGAGGGGGAGTGTTAAGGATTTACAAATACTTGTTAGTAAATGTGTCAATACCTTTTCCAGCTCGGGATTTACAAGCAAGCTAGACCCGATTGCCTCCCCACTCAGGGCGTGCCACCTGTGTAAGTGCTATACAGGGACTACACTAAACCGGCCACCAGCTGCCGCCAGGCATCGAACCTGAGTCTCCCGAAAACTGCAAGTCGGGTGTGTTAACCACTACACAACGGAATTTTTCAAAAACCCGGATTTTTTTTCAGAATTTTTTTGTTGTAATATAAACGGAGAAAACTTTCAGAACTAAAATATATTTAATCTCATTTTTTAAAAATGTTTATAAAAATATTTGGGAGATCCTTTAAGATAATAAAAGAGCAGATTTGTTTTTTGTTTAGGAGGGTCTTTTCAATAATTGAATTAAAATTAATTTATTATTTATATTTTATGAAAATGAAAAGAAAAATAAATATTTCCTTTTAAATAATAATTAAATAAAAAAATTTTTGTTAAGATAAAATTTGTTTTTCAAAAAAAAAATTTTTTTTTCTTCCTTCATTTATTTATTTTCTATCATGGCTGCCCTCTCTTTTCTTTTCTAAAATAATTTTCTGACCAAACAGCAGCTAAATTGCCTTATACTTTTCTTTTTCCCTTCAAACATTTATTCAATAAATATATATATTTTCTTCTTTTTGCCAAGTATATTTTGAGCAAAAAAAAAGAAAAAAAACCTTTTGGCTATTTTCATTTATTTATTTGACCATAAAATAAAAAATCTACTAAAAGGTAGATACAATCATTTTATTTATTTTATTTTTTCTCTCGATTTACATTAATTTTTAAATTTTATTTTTAAATTATCTTTTTATATTTTTTTGATATTTATATTATTTATGAAATTGTTAAAGATACACATATTTTTTAATAAATCTTGATAATTTAATAAATTTTTGTTAAATCTTTTTCTTTTCCAAAATTTAAAAACTTTCTTTAAATAATTTATATATAGACATTTATAATTTAAAAATTTTATAAACCCCCTTCTTCTTCCTCTCCTCCCTCCCTTCTATTAACTCATCCCTTTCATTTTTTTCCAAATTTATATATAAAATACCTCCCATATTTTTTAAATAAAAAAAAGTAATTTTCATTGTCTTTCTTTTTTTTTGCACTTTAAATCAAAAAATTAAATCTCTAAAAATTCCTTTTATTTAAATTCTTTTGTTTTTTTCCATTAAAATATAAATAAATTTTTGCAACTATTTTTGACCTATTTTTAAATAATAAAATTGAAAGTATTTTTTTTTGATTAAGTATTGGTTTTGATTTGATTTTTAATAACTTTGGGTGATGATTGATAGTAAATAAATTTATTTTATTTTTAATCACCCAACTTTTATTATTTATAACATTTTTGTTATTATAAAATAATTTTTGTTTTTATGCAAATATTTAATTAAATTATTTATTCTTTTAACTGTTAAATTAGAAAAGAGAATAAATATTTAACCTAAATTTATTTTGGTTGATTTATAAGAAATTAAAAAGAAGAAAAGAAAATCAAAGAAATCCCCCATAAAATCCTGTCTTGAACATTCTTTTAATAATATTTTTGTACCTAAAAAGGCAACAGTGGGAAATTCCATTAAATTATTAAGAAAGAAAAGAAGGAAAATATGTAAAGGATTTTATCTAAAAATATTTACGAGAAATCGAAAAATATATACACCGAAAATTTCAAAATAATGATAGAAAAATTGTTGGCCCAACAGGATTCGAACTATTCACAAAATACTATGGATTCTAATTATTCTAACTCTGAGCAGATTCTCAAATCTATAAAATATCTCTGTTTTTTTCTTTAAAAATCCTAAATATTAATTAAAAAGTCCCCAAATCTTTATAAATTCATTAAAATTCACAACAATTTAAATCTTCTCTTTTAATTTTTTGTTTATTCCAAATAAATTGCTTTTTCCCTTCCCCTTCTTCCAATTTCGCGCAACAACAGAAATATCAAAATATATAACGTAAATTTCTATGCACAATTCTATATTTAATTCTTTGTTCTTCTTTTCTTTTTATTTTAAATCCAGTCACCAATTATTTTTAAATTTCCGTAAATATCTCCCCGCCTCTCGTAAATCCAGCTCATCAACAGACACGCAAAAACAAAAATAATTTTAATTTTCCAGTTCATTTAATGTCATCATAAAAATATTTTATTATCAAAATAATCACAAAAAGTCTTTCCTCTTCTTTTCTTTTTATGTAAAAATATAATGATTTCGGCATTAACTCAAACTTCAAATTGTGGGGGTAATAATGATACAAATACAACAAAACATAATTACAATTTTGAACACCAAGAAGCAACATTAATGGCACCACAACAACAAAGGAGAAAACCTGATTTGATTAGGTGTTTTTATTATTTTTTTTGTATCACTAACATTAGCGGACATAAAGACGCTAATTCCGTAGAATCTAAATTGCAAATTAAAATTCTATTTTTCCGCGAAATTAATTTTTAAGGTTACATCCAAACTATTTATGTAATAATATTCTAAGTTTATTTTAATGATTGTCCTCAAATTATTTTAAAAAATTTTACTTGATTTTTAAGACTTGAGCGTTCCCTTACTGGAATTAATTCAATGCCTCATTCTTCGGATTCTTCAATTTCTCAGTCTTGTTCTGATGAAGAAGAAGAGGAAGAAGAAGAAAATTCTCAAAAAACAGAAAATTTAAATAAAAATTCTCCAGATGCCCGTAGTCGTTTTTCTGCAAATAAAGCTCTTTTTCAAAGAATGGAAAAACAGGCAACAAATTTATTTAATAAAGAACAACAACAAAATAATCGTCTTTTACCTTGTTTTTATTCTCCTCGTTTACAACGTTCTTCTTCAGCAAGTTTAGGTTTTAATAATTCAACAACAATTAAAAAACAACAAAAACCACCTTTAATACCTCCAAAACCTTTAATTGAAAATATAGAAAATGAAAATAATAATAATAATACTTCTCCTTCTACAAAATCATTTTTATCTTCAAAAATTGGATCGGAAGGTAAAATTATTTAAAATTAAAATATATATATATATAATTTTTTTAATGGCTCTTTTCCAAATTATGGGTTCCAACTTATTTATGTTTGCCGTCGCAATTATTGACGCATAAATCCTCATGGGAAAGAGCCCAAAAATATTAAAAAGATTTTTATTTATTTATTTTTAAGTTTCACCACCTAATAATTCAACAATTAACAACAATCAAAAATTTCCTGTACCCGGCAGCCCTATAACCCAACTAGCGCGCAACTTTAGCCATTTTGCCTCTGATGTTGAAAGAATTGCTAGTGAATCAAGAAATGGGAATGAAGGAGATAGAAATATGTAAAAATAATTTAAATCCCCTCCTTCCCTTTATTTAAAAAATTTTTATAAAAATGTCCAATAAGAGAAAACCTCCATAGATATCAACGTTGATCTTTAGAGTGCTAATGTCCAGGGTGACAAATGATGATCTCATGTCATCATTTCTCATTACAAGCTTTGGGATTTAAAAGTTTATTTAAAATAATTTGCCTTTTTTAGTGTCTCTAAAATTAACAACGAAAATATAACAGTACAGAGAAAAGAAAAAATAGAAGAAGAAAATAAATTAAATCAAAAACAAAAGGACCAAATTGGATATGATGCTTATTGGAGAAGGCCAGCCTATTATAGAGAACGTCTTTTTGGTAGTATTGAAAGAAATAATTCTGTTAATACAGAATGCCAAGATTCACAAAAAAGTGAGGAGATTGTTGTGTCCCTAAAAGTCGACGTGCAAGCATAACAGTTTATCATAAAGATAATAACAATGATGGTGGAGATGGAGTGGAACAGACGAAGGAGATCAGGGACTAGCCGGGCTAGTATGATCCGAATAGACTGACGCTGACACTCGCTTTTATACTAAACTTGACTAAGGGCTTTTATACAAAGCCCTTCTCTAACACATACCTAACACCTCCCCCCTTGAAAAAGGTGGATCTTCACTCTTTCAAAATGGCACTCTAACCACAATGGTTAACAATAACTCAATTCCAATGTGCCACTATAACCTCAAAGGCTATCAATTCAATAGGAGGTGTCTCAAAAGCCTCAGCGTCTCTAATACACTCACTAACAATATCGTCAACAAAACAAACAAAATACAAATAAATGTGGGAACAATGGGGCAATAGGAATACAACAAAATCAAAATTACAATACAACAATACAATACACAAAAAATTTTACAAAACAACAATATTATCATATTTAACATATTCCTTCTTCTGGCAGCAGGCTCTACATGGCAAACGATCCGGACAGGGCAAACGCACGATCTGAACAGGGCAAACGCACGTTCTTGCTGGTAATCGTCCTTGCGTTGGTAATCGTCCTTGCGTCCTACGGCACTGCTTATCCAGAAGCGTCACTCACACTTTCATTGGTGTCTTGTGACTTCACTAAATTGCATTTTGGCACTACATTCAACTCTCATTTTCTCATCTTTGTGCCTAAACTTTCAACTCATGCAATTTCACTCTTTTCACTTCTCACTAAAATCCTCCATTGGATGTCAAACTCACTTCACTAACAATTCTGCTAGTGAGCAGTTAAGTGTACTTTCTCCGTGTACTGGACTAGTTGGCTCGTGGTTTCAATACTAAACTTCAATACTAATCTACTAACAAACCACTCAAAGGATGTCAATACATCCTGCCCTTTGTCACAGACTCAGGTACAATCGATCACTTAACTAAACTAGTTACACTAAGTCTGAGATGACTCCACTGTGCGCTGGACTACTACTTTTTCACTAATAATCTCTCTACAATCTCCTCAGCGCACTTCACTAAAACTCAAAATTATCTTTTCAATGGCTCTACGGCCTAACACTTTTCTCAACAATTTCTCTCTGGTCTTACACCTCGGTCTTACACTACTGCCGAATGCCAGAACTACAATCTCTTTTTCAACTAAACTAACTGGTCTTATACTCGGTCTTACTCCACTGCCGAATGCCATTTCTTCTCTACTTTCTGGTCTTACACTTGGTCTTACCTCTTGCCAAATGCCAGTACTACTAACTTCTTTTCACTACTAATCACTGGACATCAACTGTCCGACTTGATCGGCAAATAATCGCGCACTCCCAGGACCACTAGGTTTCATTTCAACCTCTAACTTCCGACCACTGGCACTCTTCACTGAGTCCTTTTTTGGTCATTACACAAATCTCCGGTCCACTGCGCACTACACTAAATTTTCGCTCCTTGCCGATCACTAAATTACGACTTCTGTCCAAGCCTCACAAATCCAAGCCATCACTCACTTCCAACACTGCACTTGTTCCAACACTCACTGTTGTCGTGCCTTTCTGTTGCTGTTCTGCTGCTGTTGTTGTTGTCCGACTGTTGACGACTGCTGCTCGCACTGTTGTTCACGACAGCGCCACTGTTACGTCCCAATAAGTCGATGTGCAGCATAACACTTTATCACAAAGATAACAACAATAGAAGTGATGGTGGAGATGGGGAAGGAGCAGACGAAGGAGATCAGGGACTAGCCGGGCTAGTATGATCCGAATAGACTGACGCTGACACTGGCTTTTATACTAAACTTGACTAAGGGCTTTTATACAAAGCCCTTCTCTAACACATACCTAACAGAGATATTTATAGAAAAAGGATTTTTGGGTTAAAAATCAGGAAATTTAGGGCTTTCAATTGATAATTCGAAATTGTTGAAATAAATAAAAGTTATGGAATGAAAGAATGTTTTCGTCTTTCGGCGGACACTTCTAATTTTCTTTTAATTCATTAACATATATTCTCTACTCAATTTCAGAAATATGTCAACGTAAAGAATATTCTCCAACTAATAGTGGCGGTGGAAGTGAATCTGGCGGTGATGAATCCGTGCCAAGTGAACCCCGTCCAAATTCTTTGTCTCCCTCTAAAAAAGAAAATATAACAGAAGAATTAGAAACACAATTAATTGTTGAAACAGTTAGAGGATTATCACCAGACAGAGATGAAAAATTAACTAGTGGCAGAAAAATTTCGTTTAGTACAGCTCCAATACGTGTTTATAAAACACATGTAAGTAGATAAAAAGAAAATATATTTTAATTGTTATTTTATAATTTTACTAAAAATTTTGGTATTAAACTACCAAATATTTATATTAATATCAGTTTGACATTTTTAATAATAATTACATTAAAATTTCCTCTTTCTTTTGTTTTGATTTCATCTAATCTTTTGATTGAATGTTCCTATTGAATAAAAAATATCTTTTGAAAAATACATACAAGAATTGTTCGAATTGTTTCAAAACAAGTTATGACCCATAAATTAATATTCTGATACAAAAATATATTTTAATATTTCCTTTTTTAAAGGGTATTGAAGAATATGACCGTCGCAACGAAGAAATAGATCCAGTAGCTAGTTGTGCAGAATATGAATTAGAACGTCGATTAGAGCGTATGGAACTCTTTGATGTTGAACTTGAAAAGGGGCCAGAGGGTTTAGGAATAAAGTAAGGGGTTTTTAAAAAGATTTTTATTATTATTTCTATTTTTAAGTATAATTGGTATGGGTGTTGGTGCAGATGCTGGATTGGAAAAACTTGGAATTTTTGTAAAAAGTATAACCCCTGGAGGGGCTGTACATCGTGATGGGCGTATTAGGGTGTGTGACCAAATTGTTTGTGTTGATGGTATTTCGCTTGTTGGTGTTTCACAATTGTAAGGATTAAAACAAAGTTTGATAGAAAAAATGAGCAATAAAAGGGGGCAATTCTGATTTTTACCAAAAAATTTTCTGAACTTTTTTCTATCTTTCCATTCCCCTAATTATTAATTTTCTTCACAGATTTGCTGCACAAAATCTTCGCTCAACAGGCCCTATAGTTCAATTCACAATTGGCCGTGAACATAATTTAGAAGGAAGTGAAGTAGCTCAATTAATAAATCAAAGTTTAGAGCAAGAAAGAATTGGGGAAAAACATAAAAATCAAATAAAAAAATTATGGGATAAAATTGAAAATAATTGTAAAGAAGAGAATTATGAAAGAGAATGGGAGAAAGAAGAAAAAGAAAAAGAAGATAAGGTAATTAATTTATAAAAATAAATAAATATTTTTTTTTGTTAAAAATGAAAAAAAAATATTTTTTAATTAGCAAAAAAACAAAACTATTAACAATAACAACAACCAATTAAATAAACAAAAACAACAAACATTTATTTCTTCCCCAATACAAATATCAAAACAAATAAATAATCAACAAGAAATAAATTCAAGAATTAAATTATTAGAAATTGAATTAGAACAATCTAAAAGAAAAGCAGAAGAAATGAATTCTTTATTAGAAAATACAAGACAGCATTATTCACAATTAGAAGGAAGATATAACCAAGCAAGAGATATTGTTAAATCATTTCAAGAAAGGTAGAGAAAAATTGTTAGAGATTCAATTTGAGTCTAATCTCTAATTATAATGCCCCAGACCCCAGAGGAATTATCTAAATGATGGAGTTAAATAAAAGTTTAGCCTTGAAACCTCTAGCTTTGGAATGGAAATGTAAGGGATCGGGGTTTGCCGGTGTTGACCTGTCTGAACTGTGATTGGGGATTTTGCCCAAAAACAAGTGAGGTCGGTGTTACTACCAGTGATGGGCGCAATCGGAAGAAATTTTTCTGCAGCCGCAATCCGCAAATTCTTTAATATTTTCAATTTAAAGAGAAAGAGAAATGCTTCGACGTGAAGAAACCCACATTGAACAAATGCGCGCAAAAGAAAAGGAATATTCTGAACTTATTTTAAATCTTCGTTCACGTATTGAAGAATTGGAAAAAAGAATAGAATTAGCTATAGCTGAAGGAAAAGATAATAATGAAAAGGAAACAAAAATATTAGAAATTGAAAAACAACAACAATATAATAATAATAATTTTAATCAACATCAACAACAAAGAATTAATTCTCATGAAAATAAAGTAAAAAAAATATTTCTTTTTAAATTAAAATGTCATTAAATAAATTTTTAGTCTAATGGAAATACTACAATTCCACAACAAGAAAAAGAACCTCCACCAGCACCAGCTCATAAAGGTAGTAATCAAACAAATCAATCTAATCAAAATCAACAAAGAAGAAATGAGTTAATTCTCTCACAGCAACGTCAACAACATGAGAGAGAATCACAACAACGTCAATTCCGCCCTGTAGGACTTCGACATGCTGGACTTGTTAGTTAATTTTGTCTGATTTATAAATTAAAATTTCGTTATTCCTACAGACTTCCAATTCTGTCCCATTATCAGCTGCTCCAATTATTTCTGGGACAGCACATCCACACTACCTTATTCATTTTGGAGGCCGTCCTCATCATTCCACTGGACATCCGTTATCACCTGGTGCCCTTCCTGCTATTGAGGAAATGGCTTCTGCGCCATATGAAAACAGAAATCAACATTCTGGTTTTAGAGACTAATTTATTATCAAAATATTTCAACCATTTTTAGGTCCTTCTCTAGGCAGTCCCGTTCCAAGAATTTCAGAACCAGCATCCCCCGCGCTTCCTCAAAAATGGGGAAAACATAACAGTGGACATGGAGGGGGAACAACAATTCAAAGTACAGGCCCTCGTCTTGGTCTTTTCCCTTTGCGACGTCGTTGTTTTGCTCCAACAGAAAATGAATTTTGGCGTGAAAATCAAGAAGCACAAGGAATGGCTGTATTACATTGGGGTGTTGATGATATATGTCAATTATTAATTCATTTGGGTTTGGAAAAATATATACCAGGTAGAGAATTATTGAGGAATATAAATAAATAAATATAAGTTTGGAAACTTTGAATAAGTTTTATATATTATTTGAGAATTTGCAATAAGAAAGAAGGGTAAATTGATAACCCAATCAAATGAGATTTTTCAGAGTTTACAGTCAACCAAGTGACAGGACCAAAATTTCTCGATTTGGATGGTTCCAAATTGAAGGTAAATAAAAATATTTTAGAATTAGAATTTTTTTTAATTTTCAGGCAATGGGTCTATTTAACCATTCAGAACGTGCAATTATAAAGAAACGTATAAAAGCCATAAAGCAACGAATAGAACGAGAACGTAAAACGTTGGAAAAGGAGGCAAAGGCACGAAATGCTGTTAAAATTGTTTCTGTTCAAAATTAATTTATTTTAAATATTTACTTTCTAAATTAGCCAAAAAAATATGTGCATACTTTTTTTTTCAAGGCATAATCCAAATAATTCTTTAATTAATTCAAATTAATGTGAAAATAATATAACCTCCAAAATCTATTTCGCAAAAATTTCCAACTTTCTATAATAAAATGTCAACATCACCCTTGCCTTTTACCTTTTTTACTTCCTAAAATATCTTTTCTTTTTTTCCTTATTTTTTTTCTATGATTGATTTTGTTAAAAATGCATTTATAAATTTTATTTATCTATTGAAAGGCATTAAATATATAATTAATTAAAAATTAATTAAAAAATTATTAATTAAGAGCTATATATCGAGGCATTCAAAAATAGAATTTAAACTTTATTAAAATAACTAATTCATTCATTTTTAGAGATTTCTTTGTCATTATTTAAAGAGCAGATAATCTTAATAAAAAATTTGGTAATAATAATATGCAAAAAATCAAAAAAATATTTATTTATTTTTTACTAAAAAATTAACAAATAAAACCTACCGAAGCCACAAATTTGTGTATATATGAAGTAGCATAAGCCCCTGCCCCATAAAATTGAATCATTGAAGGGGAAACTTTTCTTTTAACACGACATCGAAGGCTTATTTTTGGGTCAATAATCTTTTTTTTTAATTAATTTATTTAAAAAAAATTAAATTTACAAAATCAAAAAATAATTTAATCCAAGATTTGTGAATTGAAAGATTTTGATAAAATTCTGGAGCAATTTTTGAAATCTAAAAATTGAGAGAATTTTTTTTGATTAAAAAATAAATACTTTTGGTAAATTCTTTCCTGTAACATAAGGAAAGTCATGATGTTCAACATGATAACCAACATTAAATGTTACTAAATTTATTGCTCCATAATAACTTAAAAATAAAACTAAAATGATGGTTAACCTTAACATTATTATTTTGAATAAAAATTTAAAAAAAACCTATAAGTCTCTTGCCCAGCTTCAAAAACATAATGATCACTAATAAAATGAGCAGCTAAAGGGTGAATACCTAATTCAAAAAAAAAATATTTATTTTTATTTTAAAAATTATTTTATTTACCTAATCCAATTAAAAACCCTCCAATAAGATAAATAAAAGATTTATAACCCATAAATTGAATTATTGCCAAATTAAAAATTATTTGAATAAATCCATTAAGTAATTCAAAATCGAGAACTGACTGAAAAATAAATTTAAGTTAAATTTTTTTTAAATATTTAAAACCTTTTTGTAAGTACTAAGAGGTCTTAAACCATAAAAGACAGGCTGTAAAATTAACCAAACAAATTTTCCAAAAGGACCAATAAAAAATCGTGCCTCAAATTCTGTTGGAACATCCTTAAAAATTTTTTTTAAATTATTATTAAATTAATAAAATTAAATAAAACCGTGTCAATTACTTCACTTCCCAAATTTCTATGATGTTCCTTTAAATAATTTAAAAATTAATTTATTTAAAAAAATCAAACCAAATGATATTTTTTAAATGAAGTAGACATTGGAATGCACATTGGCAAATTAGCAATAAAACCAAGAATACGATTCTAAAAAGAGTATTTTTTTTTAAATTAATTTAATTTTAAAAAAAACATGTAAAATTTTGCTGTGTCCAAACCCCAAATTATGTGAACATTCATGAACTGCTAATGTTAAAGAATGAGAAATTGTTCCTCCAACACAATAAGCTTGTAAACATATTAAAAGCCAAGACGATTCTAATTAAATAAATTATTTTGGCCTTTTTTAAAATTTTGTATAAAGATAAAAAAAAAGATTCAAAAAAACCTTTTAATAAATAAGCCATAAATATTTGAAATATAACCATTGAAACAACAACATATTTAAAACTTTCATCTATATTTATAATAAATATTTAAATAATTTAATTGAATAAAAATTACCAACTCCAAATAATTGTTTTACTTGAGGATATTTTTCAATTATTTGTTTACGACTGAAAAAAAAATTAAATATTAATAATTATAAAAAAGACCAAAATTTGCAATAATTTAATAAACTTCTACAAAAATTAATTTTTTATTTAAATCTTTATTAATGCTAAATAAAACTGGAGGAGTTTTAAATTTAATTTTAAAAAGGGAATTGCAAATTTTGAGTCACTCACATAGAAAATCAAATTGGCTGACCGCGTGGCGTGCGGTTCTTGTGTATAAGACCATTCAAAATTTGATTCGGTTTGACCCATTATTTATTGTAAAATTAAAAATTAAATCTAAAAATTAATTTAAAATTAATTTGGTAATAAAAACATATGAAAATAATTTACTAAAAAATTATCGTCTTTTTCTCGTTTTTTTCATTTGTTTTGATTACCATTTTAGATAAAAAATAAAAAGTACTATTTAAATGAGAAATTACAAGAAAAATAAATATAAAAAAATAAAAATAATATTTATTATTTTTATTAAATTACTAAAAATAACCAATTAAATTAAAATGATTTTTATTGAGGAAATGAAAATAAATAAAAAATATTTTTTTTTCAATCCCCAATTTTTTTCAAAACAATATAAAATTCACATTAAATTGTGAAGAGGATCAAGCCTCCAACTAGCCAATTCTTCAAGTTTCTTCTCATCCTCATCTTCCTTTTTTGCTTTTTTCTTTGGTTTCTTTTCAACCTTTTTTTAAATAAAAATTTATTTTTAATATAAAATTTCTTAAATAAACAACTCTAACCAAAGTAGTTGAGTCTAATTATTTTAAGTCTAACCTTTCTAATTTCTGCTTCTGTTGGAACTGGTAACCATTCATTAACATTAATTGAATAAAAAGTTTTTCCAGGTAAAGTCATTAAAACAGCTCTATTAATAAATGGCCCTAATGCAGGATTTCTTTGTTGACATACAGTTGAAATTATTGTTATAATATTAGCTTCAATTTCTTCGTCAGGCATATCAAGCTAAAATTTTAAATTTATATAAAAAATTGTATTGAACATGTAAAGAGTTTGTGTCTCTTAAAAAGAGTAGGGAATGTCATTTTTTTAAGAGATGAATTGGTATATTAATATTTTTTAGGTAGAATTATTTTACAAAAGAAAATTGATTTTTAGCCAAATGCAAACATGAAATAGGAAAAGGTACACAGGAATAAAAATAGAAATTAATTTACTCTTCCAATAACAGGTTCAGTCAATCCCCATTCTGCATAGGCAACATTAGGTTTTACAACCAAATTTGCACCGGAAAGAAATTTTGTCAATATTGCAGGTAAATCATTACCAATTGCACCTGAATTAAAAATAAAAAATAAATTTGAAGAATTTTAGAAAAATTAAAAAACCATTTGTTTTATTTGGAAATCTCGACTTTAACACTCCTCTTAAAGGTAAAATTTCTCTTGCCATATCTTCATGAGCTACACAAAAATCATAATCTTCAATTAAAAATTGGCCTTTTAAAATCTAAAATAAATTAAATAAAAAAATATTTTTAAAAGAAAAAAACTTTTTTAATAGAATCAGGGCCAAGTGCCAAATCAGCCCCAGCCATTAAAGCCTCATCTTGTAATTGTTTATCTGGTGCAAAGGCAATTATTGCTCTCTTTTCTTGATGTTTAAAAGGAAAAGGAATGGCAACTAATTGACGAGAACCTCCAATTAATTTTGTCTAAAAATAAAAAATTTTAAAAGAAAATGTTAAATTTAAGTTTTTAATCTTCCTAAAATATAACAAAATGTTAAAAATTAAATATTTTGTTATCTCAAAAAAAAAAGATTAAAATAAATAATTTTTAAATATTAATTAATTTAACCGCTTTTTCAGTCGTCATATTTAATTCCATTCTCAATTTTATAGGAGCATCTACTTTCCCATAAATTGAAGGCAATTGAAGATTTCGATGAAATTCCTTTAAAAATCTGTTTAAATTTAATATAAATTATTAAAAAACCAAAGCCTCCGGGATTGAATGAAATATTGTTTTGACTTCATTTTTTAAGAAAATATTAAATTGAGAAACTTCAGGCAAATCTTTTTCAGCTTCAGCATCGTATCTTGGTGGCCACATTGCAGCAAATTTACTTTAAAAATTAATTAAAAATATTTTTAAATAAAAAAACCAAACGTTTTCTTTAATTCTTCCAAACGCCTCTTTTGTGATTCTTCCAATTTTTCAGCTTCTTTCTTCTCTTTACGTTGAAGACGTGCCAAACGCTCAGCTTTTGATGGTTTTCTACGTCCTCTTTTACGTCCACGAATTTGAATAAATTCCAAATTTGCATTTAATGGAGTTAAAAATGATGAAATAAATTTTGATGTTTTAAATAAAATTGGCAAAGAATTAAATTGACCAAAAAACATTTTCTTTAAATTTTTAAAAGTTTATTTAAAAGAAAAAGATTAAAATTAAATAAATCAAATAATTACCTATTTTCTCGTCTTCTTTATTTATTTGTCTTTAAATGATTTGAAATAAATAAAAATAAATTTATAAGGTAAAGACATATATTATAATTTAAAATAATTCACAAAAAAAAATTTAATTAAAATATTTTAATACAGAACTTTAAAAAAATTTTGGCAAAAGTTGTGTTTGTTTCACTTTTTCTTTTCTTCCAACATTTTCATCATTTTGATTTTTTATTTCATAAAATTTTTGTATTTAAACAATCTTTATATATAACCAAAAAAAAGGTTGTTTCAGACCCGAAACCCAAAAATGTTTTACAGCCAACCAAGACTAAATTGTTGAATTAAAGTAAATGAATGGGAATTTATTAGAAAGAAAAAGTGAAAAAACAAAAATAATTTTTACCTTTTAAATTTAAAAATCTAAAAAAAAAAGTTTTATTTTCTAAATTTTAATTAAAAAATTAAAAGCATATTAAAATAAAAGGAAAAAGCAATATGCAATTAATAAAGTTTACAAAAAAGCGCAATTAAAAGGAGATTAAAAGAAACAAAAATAATTTCATTTTTCAAATGAATTCCTTGAGAATAATTAAATTTTAAAATTAATGGATTACCAAAAATTAATTAATTCTCTTAAAATTTAAAATTTTCTAAAAATTTTTAAAAAATCTAAATTCTTAAGGAAAAAATTTAGACAAAAAAATATTTACATTTCTTTATAAATCAGCCAACTAAAAATTATTTTGTTTTCAAATTTTATCATCATGGAACCACCAACGAGTTTTATTTGGACTTTTATTGCAAGTCCTTACATAAAAAGTATTATCTGGTGGAAGTGTTTTTTCTTTACAAGAAGAAAGCATTGATTGAATTGAAAGGCAAACAGAGGAAATACTTAATGCCTTTAAATCAATTAAAAATAAAATATTTTTTATTTTAAAATATTTTGCAGTTTTGTGGACAAACTAATAAATTAAATAAAAAAATACAAAAAGATTCCCTCAGACACGCCTTTAAAGATGAAAAACATCTTTCCAATTAAAAACAATCGACCTATACAGGCATCGACCCGGGGCCAAAGCTTGGGTAATAAGAAAAAGAAAAATTTATGTGCCTAAAATAATCTTCAATTGCTCATCCTCAAGACTGCACACATTTAGAAATTTAAAGATTTACCGGTGTCCAATCATCACTTAAAATACTCAAACAAATATGCCCATTTGAATAAACATGTGGATGTACAGGAATATTCTCACCAATAAAAGTAACCTAAAAAATAAATATTTAAAAAATAAATTCTTTTATTAAAAAACCTCAGGTGAAGAAAAAGGATATTGATCATCAAATTTAAATTGAAGTTGAAAAATTTCACCTTCATAAAGTGTATTTCTTTAAAAATTAAAAAATTGAATTTAAAAATATTTTTTATAAGAAAAAATGCCTTGATCCTTCCAAAGTAAGAGATAAACAACTAAGAGAATCACAATTTTCTTCTTGAAGTAAACGAACACCTAAAATTCATCTCCCTAATAAAAGAAAATCATTTTAAAACCTGTTGGTGGCTCTGTAACTAATTGGCTAAGTTCTTTAGCTAATCTTCTTTTACTTGCACTCATCTTAATAAAATAATAAGAATTCCCCTTTAAAGAATAAAAAAATGTAAATAAATAATTAGAAGAGAACATTAACCAGGCAAAAAAGAAAATATTTAACTATTTATACATTATGCCAAAGTACCATTTATTTAAATAAATTAATGAACTTCAAACCTCTTTGTAGGTCTAATAAAAAGAGAAAGGGATTAATTATCTCGCCTCAAAGAGAAAATTCTCGCCACAAGCACCTGGTAGAGCTTTAAAAGATTTTTATTTCCTTTCACCTTTTTAATTATAAACAATAAAAAACTTTAATTATTTGCTTAGAAACCCACAAGAAGTCTTCATTTATCAATCTGTAACTTTTCAACAAAGAAGTATCGGCCCTTTCAATTATTTTTAATTCCTTTTCATAATTCTTTTAAAATTCTATACTTTTTGCTTCAATAATTTTTATAAAAAATTTTTATTTAAGGTGAAACTAATTCGGTTTTAGATTTTTTTCGTGGACACACAAATATATTAAATAATTTTTATTTTTTTTTCAATTTCTTTTTGGAATTTCTGTCATAAAAATAAACAACTGGATTTTATAATCTTTTGATTGAGTGATGGTTATTTTTCTTTCCTTTCTTTCCAAATCACTTATGCAATATGTGGATCGCACAACAACAACATTATTTGTTGTAAAACCTGCTAATATAAATAATAAAAATTGTGTTCGTCTTCCAAAAATTTTTCTGCAGATTCTTTTTGCGGACAAACAAAAAAAATAAAACTTGATATATATTCCTTTAAACTCATTAATAAAATATGTAAATATTTAGTTGCAAACTTTTTCTGAAAAGTTAGATAAATAAAAACCAGAAAATATTAAAATATGTTTACATCAAGTTATTCTTTCTCTTTATTTTAAATTTATTTTTTATTTTTATTAATTTTTTCCCAAATCCTTTTAATTAAAATTTAAATTCTTTAAAATATTTTATTTTAAATTAATCGTAAAATATTCATAACTTTATATTACTAGTATAATTAAATAATATAGGAAAGATAAATTATATATTTTACAATTTAAAGAATATTCAGTTGACTGAAACCGTTAAAAATAATCGCTCAAATAAAATTTCAAAAAAAAATACAAATTTTTGGTTATTTTGGCATTTAATTATATTTTCTCTCATAATACATTTTCTCTTATAAAACCCTGTCTTACTCTTTTTAAATAAAAATAAACTTGCGCAACCACCAATTTTATTTAGCCTTTTTCTTCATCAGCAAAAACCAGTCTTTTCTTTATTTATTTTTATAAGGCCCAAAAAATTTTTTACGCGCTCCATTTATAAAACATTTTTTGGGGTTCTTTGTCGCCAAAATTTTTGTTTTGTTTCTTTTAACGTTTTACGCCTTTCCGGGGAAGATGAGAGAAAGAAATACTTGTTTCATTTAATTTTTTATTTTACACGTAAAGAAAAAGGTTAAAATAAAGACAAAACCGCTATATATTTATTTTATTTTTAATAGAAAGAAAATATTTAATTTTATGAATGACCCAAATATTTAATTTTATTGTGGCTCTATTTTAAACATTTTAAATAATTTTAAAGAAAATTTTATTAATTTATAAAGTGCCTTGTTCAGGCTGAGACGTTTTGGAATATTCTGCCAATTTTAAAAAAATAAAGAGAAATATTGCACTCGTTTCGGCCTGAGCTTTGGTATTTTTATTAAAATTTTATTAACAAATTAAAATTATGGTAAAGCTCTTGTCTCAATTAAAACATTCTCTCCTAAATAATTTTTTAAATTTATTTTTATTTATTTTGTTGTAATCAATCAAAAATATAATTAAATCAAAAAAATTTATTTTGTATTCGAATTTTGGGTAGTAGATGAATCATCGAATTTAAGAAAAAATTAAGAAAAATAATATGTAAAAAT
Source organism: Meloidogyne hapla (assembly GCA_000172435.1). Lineage (NCBI taxonomy): Eukaryota > Metazoa > Nematoda > Chromadorea > Rhabditida > Meloidogynidae > Meloidogyne > Meloidogyne hapla. The sequence continues at coordinate 25,468 of ABLG01000456.1, forward strand.
ATAAAAATTATTAAGAAAATTGCCAGTGAATTTTTGTAAATAAAAACGATTTTTAAAACAAAAATGGAAAGAAAAAAAACATTTTTTTGCATTTTTTACATTCACTTTTCAGAATAACCTATTTTGAAAATTTTTTTATTGATTTTCGAATAGACGAGAAAGGTTTTGAGATTCTTTTTCTTAATTTGGCCAAACATTCTACAAAAAGTTACGACATAAGAACTGATCTTGTCAAATTATTTATCAAGTGTAACATTTTGTATAATGTTTGGATAATGATATTCAAATTAAGAAAAAAATCTACTGAAATTTTAAAAATATAAAAAAAATTTTTTCTTTTAAAAGTTATAATCAAAATTGACTATTCTGAAAATCTTAGTTCAGAAAATGATGGTGAAAAATTATATTAGAGCAGAAAATGTAAGTAGTTGTAATTTTAATAATTCATGTTATATTTTTAATACTCTAATATAAATATTAGAAGAACATTTGAGTCAGAGGAATAAATTAAAAAATGAGGTACATATTTTTAAAAGAAAAACATTTGTAGGAAATTGAAGAAATATTAAAAGGCAATTTTATACAAAATTTGGCATTAAGTCTGCTTTCGTATATTTTCTAATTAAGAATTGAAAATTGTGGAAAATGTAAAGAAAAGTTTTGATTTTAATATATTAAGAGATTAAAATCTTAGTTTAAAAATATTATAAAATTAAAAATAAATAAATTTAAATTTGGTTATATTTAAAGCGTTTTGTCCTTCACTGAAAATTTTTGGAAAGTTTTTACTAAAAATATTAAAAAAAAATTAATTTAAGAGGGTTTAAATTAAAAATAAAATTAAAAGAAAATATAAATCCTCGCACCCTTTTTTAATAGCATTAAGTTAAATAATTAAAATATTAAAAAAAACATTTAATATTTTTCTAAAAAAAATAAGGAGATATAAAAATAATAATAAACAAAATATTTAAAAAAATATATTTTAAGTATTTATGTTTATTTTTTATAAAACAAAAAAAATTTTTTTTTGGGAAAAGAGATAAATAAAATAAATAATGAAATGCTGCTCTTTTTTTAAATAAAAATAAAAGAGATTTGTTTTGAATTAAATTAAAAATAATGAAGAGAGAGAGATATTTTTATATTATGGAATTGGTATTTTTGGCAAATAATTTTTCAAAAAAAAAAATAACGGCTCTACCGTTTTCCCATTTGAAAAAATTTAATTGGAGAGTGTAAATAGACAAAATAATTTATGTATCCCTCGAAGAAAATGTTAACGTCTAAATGTTCATGGGAATTAAAGTAGAGCCAAAAATAATTCCAAACATTTTTAAGGCCTTATATAATTTTAAAATTCATCTTCATTATTGAAGACTTCCTCCAATAAAGTTGTTGATTTTAATATTGTTGTTGGAGTTGTTGTTGATATTTTTATTTTTGGGGAAATTGTTGTTTTAGTTGAAGTATTTATTTCTTTTTTATTTAATAAAAAAATAATATATTCATTCCAAACAAATTCTGATACATTTTTGAATTTAATCAAAACTTCTCTTTTTTTAAATTAAAAGTTTTTATTTTTTTGAATAAAAAAAATTAAGAAAAAAAGAGGTTTTTATTTAACCAAATACCTCTCTTCCTCACAATGCTCACCCAAATATATGTCGCTGTTGGACATATTGTTCTTGAACAAATTCAACAAATTGTTTATTTAATTGAATTAATTGTTTGTTGAATTTATAAAATATTCCAATTAATAAAAGAAGAAAAAATAAAATAAATAAATAACGCCAATTTGTTTTGAATTTATTGAAAATTACAAATGTTCTCTAAAAAATTAAAAAAAATAATTTTAATACTTTGGTGGAATGGTAAAGGTATTTAACCATTGTTAAAAATATGCTTCAGATAGAGTGATACTTCTACCAGAAGATTCAAAAAAAAATTAAAACCTTTTTAATTGAATTTCCAAATTTTCCCAATTGTCGACTAAATGCACTATTCTTTATTTGCTCAAAATGTGAAAGTTTTCTTTTTAAAGTTTTTCTTGGCTGTGAAGGTGAATGTGTTATTCCTCTTTGATTACTTGTAATTGCAGCAGAAGTACGTGAACGAAGTGTGGGCGGTGAAAGTGAACCACGTAAAGCATTTGTATATGGAAGTGGAGATGCTGTAGCTGGACGAGGTGGACCTAAAAAAAAATTTAAAAAGGCAAATAGATAGTCAAAATGAAGGTTATTTTAATTAATTTAAAGTTTTTTGTTCGCGCATATTCGCAAAAAAAAAAACTTTAATAAAATTCCCAAACCTCTAGTTGCCGTTAAAGTAGTCGTTTTAATTGTAGTTGTATATGATTGTGGAGAGCTTGGACGACTACCAGCCTTTTCTTTTTTCTTCCTGGCACTCACAGCTGGTGGAGCAGTACTTATCTTTAAACAAAAAAGTTATACTGACCCAAAGCTTTATTTTTCACTTTTCAAGTTCCTTTGGTAATATTTAAGTTTAAACCCCCTTGTTTTCCTTCCCTCTATGTTACAAAAGTACAAAATGGTCAAAAAAAATTTTTCATTTATGACATAGGGAAAATGGAGTGAATTTGGGGTTGGTAACGTTTTGGCCGCACGCGTGTAATCCTAAAGAAACTAAAAACACATTTCTACTACCTAAATACATATATTCTTATTAAATAATATTTAAAATTTTAACCTTTCGAGTTCGTGAACTTGAACGAGTTTTGCGTGCCTTTTCTTTTGGAATTGATTTTTGTGGAGACTTTGACTTGCGCAATGATGACGGTGGTGATGGCTTCTTTTGTTGTTGTGGGGAAAATTTTTGCGGCTTTACTTTTCTACTCGCACTCGTTGAACGTGCACTACGCTTGGAAGGCCTCCCACGAGAAGTTGACCGTTCGGTTGGCTTAAAAAGTAAAAGTACTTAAATATAACAATATATCCTTATCCCTAGACTCATAAACCCCTGTTCCCTTTCAACGCCCCAGTCAAACGTAAAAAGTCATTAAATCACTACTTACCCTTACTTATCACCCATACAAAAAGAAAAAACCAAAACTTATAAAAAAGAAATAACTAGCAAAAAAACATTTCCTAAAGAAAAACACAAACCCTAATAAATTGTAAAGTTAAACAAAAAACAATTTACTTACCATTTTAGTAAATATTAAAGATTGCTGTAAAAGTCAAAAATAAGTTTTAATTTAAAATAATATTTAACTAAAAATAATTTAATATATTCAAGACTTTGGGGGTTAAACAAAAATAAAATAAAAAGGACAAAACAGAAGCTAAAACAAGCTTTTTTATACAATAAAAGTCGCTTGGCTTCACTTTTTACTAGCTAACAATAAAAGATGGAATGGTCAGCGTTAATATATTTTTAAAGGAAAAAAGAAAACGAATAAATGTGAAAATAAAGTAACCACTGGTGGACACTAGAATATGATAAAATAAAGAGAACGAGAAAAGAAAGAGAACAACAACACATTAAAGTAACCTTATTTAACAATTGAATGGGGACTCAAACTGTAGCGGCCATTTTTTCTTGCGACATTTTGACACAAATACAAAATGCCATTTTTTAGAATTACAAAATAAACTAAAAAACATTTACATACACATTGTAAACAATTAAAAATCTTTTTTATTATAAATATATTTTTACCAAAATATTTTCTTTTTACAATAATTATAAACCTATTTTTATTCAAAAAATATTTTTTATTTTCTAATTCTTATTTTTTAATTTTTTGTCTTTAATTGTACAAGTAATGGATTATCAACAAAATCATCTCCATTAACCCAAATAAATGCCATAAAAGCAATAAATATAACAGACCAAAAGAATGATGCACTTATATTATCTAAATTGTTTTAAAAAATAATTTTCTCAAAATTTTAAATAAACCTGAAATCAAAATACAAAGAAGTGTCATAGCTGCTGAAAATATAGCTCCCAGCAATTGCAGCGCCATTAATGTCAAAATTAATTATGGAATGATCAGCTCTTTCAGGTAAAGAGTCTCTATCGACTGTGTAGTTAAGCAAAAATAAATTTAATGCATCCTTTTTAAAACAAATTTAAACCAAAAAATCCTTCCATTTTACCTGTTTATAACCATCTGTAAAATTATTTTTGAAATAACGAGTCAAAGAATTGCTCAAGTCATTAACCATTCCACCAAGAGTTCTTTTTCCAATTCTAGTATAATCAGCCAAAAAAATTAAAAAAAAAATTATTTTTTTTTTAAATTTTTATTTACTTTTAAAGCCCCAGTTCCTGCATATTGTTTACTGCAAATATCACCATTGTCTGCCCATACTTTAAAAAATATTTTTAGAAAATAATTAAAAAATAATAAACAAACAATTTTTAAATATGTAGACAAATTCTGGCCAAGCATCAAGATTAAAAACTGATTCATTTAAAATACCAAAATATTGAAGTTGAAAACTTTATTAAAAAAATATTAAAAAAATAAATATATTCTCTGCTCGAAAATGTCCCACATAATTGTATTAATTGATTTACAGACAAAACATGTGAATAGGCTTAAAAATTCCAACTATGTGTGACGAAAATGGTATTTTTTAATGAATTGGATGAATTGAAGTAGGACATTTTCGGACATATTTTTAATCAATATTTAAAAAAAATCAAATAAAAAAATTACCGAAGTGATTCAATTCCAATTAATGCTTGAACAACATTTGTACGATCTAAACAACTAAAAAAAATAAAATTTAGAATTTCTTATTTAAAAAACACAAACTCCATGCAATTTGTACGTATAAAACCATTTTGATATTGTCTATTTTCTGGATTAGCTTCTATCCAAAAATCGCCTTGTATTGATAAATGGGTAGAGAAAAACCTTAAAAATTGTTATTAATTTCTTTGAAAGATTTTTCGAAATTAAATTTTTGATTAACTAATTAATATTTATTTAAAAAATATTTTCTTTTTTATTTACCCAAATTGTCGAATATCAGGAATAATTTCTTCTTTTAAATAAGATAATCTTTTCCAATTTAATGACTGACAATGCCTATGAAAGTCAAATGCAATATATTTTACACTCGGAATTTTTATTTTTTCAACAACAGAACGAAATTGTGAACCAATATTTTTTTCTCTTCCATATTGATTTAAAAGACTTAGAAGAAGCTTTAAATTAAAAATATTTAAGAAATGATTTTTTGTAGATATTTTTTAAGATATTTTATTTTTCATACTTTTAGAAAAATATTTATGAACACAAAAATGAATATCTACAAAAAATTACCTCCTTTTTTCTTTAAATTTATTTTAAAAATTTACAATTTTTCTAGGATTTCCAGTCAAAGCATCTCTCCCATAATACTCCAATAAATTATTTAAATGTTGTTTAAAACAATTAAATTGTTCGTCACTACTACTTTTCAGACTTGGTGTTGGTTGCCATTTAAGATTGGGTTTTTGAGTCCAATAAATTGGAATTGAACCTCGAATCTAAAAAAATAGTTTTTTTAAAAGAATTTTTAAATTAAATAAAAGATTTTATTAAATCAATTATAAAACTTTTTTGAACCAAAAATTAAAAAAATATTTTTGGTAATTCCAATTATTAAGTTCTCATTTAAAATTTTAATTTAAAAAATAACTTGAATAAATGAAGCAATATGTCTAGAAGTAGCCACATTTTTGGAAGAATTGGAAGATTTTCCAACATCAAATTCAACCAATTGTTCAGTTTCCACAAAATTTGCACAATTTCCTTCTGAATCAGCCCCACGAGTGTGAAAACGAACTCCGGGCCTTAAAAACAAAAAATTGAAAAAAAAAAGTTTAAAATTTGAAAAAAAAACCTGTAAACAGATCTTCTAGAAATTAATGCCAAATTAAATGATAAATTGTTCACACGACAATGACGTATTCCAACAAATCCGTGAATTAGAGGTTGAATAAATTTAGAAAACTAAAAAAAAAACATTAATGAGTGCCGATTCAGAATATTAAATGTTTAAAAATAAAAAGACTAATTTAGGTATATATTTATTATTCCTATAGAATCTTTCGAATGATTTATGAATTGCCTAAAGAAATTCTGGCCTGATAAACATTCATAATGAATTAGTTATACTAAATCATTTAAAATTATATTTATTTTTAAATGTTGATATTTTACAAAAGAAAACATCTAAAAATCCAAAGTTTTTAACAAACCTCAACAGAATTAAATTTCTCACTCAATTTTGCATTCCAAACAAATCGTTTATCAATTCTTTGAAGTAAAGGTAATAAATGTAATTCTGGAGATGCATTTTCACTTAACCATTGAAATGAATGTGAAATATCCATTCCAATTGAATAATAAAAACTATCAGTAGAAAGAACATGTTTTAACATTTCAACAAAATTTTGATTAATTCTCCTCTAAAATTAAATTTAAAAAAATTCAAAAAAATAACAAACCTCCCTTTCTGAAAGATGCAAATCTGAAGATTTGAACGAAACCAAATCAGCTTCAATAACTCTAAAAATCTCTGCATCATTAAACATTCCAACACTTGTTGCTGACTTTATAAAAATTAAATAAGGGCAAGAAACGAGTTCAATAATTCCAATAAGTCCATTAATACGTTCAACTTTAATTGCTTGGCTAGATTGTCTAATCGAAATTTCTATAAAGAAATAAAAGTTGAAATACAATCCCAACATTTTTAATAATAAAATATAAAACCTACTTAAATTAACTTCGTTTGAATAACGGTCAATTTCTAACGATTCATCACCGAGTACTGGTTCAACAACAAATTTGTCAGGAAAATGGTAACTAAAAAAAGGAATTAAATTATTTATAATTAAAAAACAAACAGATTAAATTGTCCAGGTGTATGGCCAATTGAAATTTTATCCATTTCTGAAAATAAAGCGAGGATTTTTAATTAAATTTTTCTGAGAGTTGGAATAATGTAAAACTTTTTAGAATCTTTTATTTCAACTATTCTTGACCTATATTTTGGGTATTTTTCATGACAGTGAAAATTTTACAGTTTTAAAAATCCTCAATATATTTAAATAATCGAATTAAAAAATAATTAAAAGTAAATATATTAAAAATTAACAAAAAATTATTTAAAAAAACAATAATATAAAACAACAGATTTTATATAAAATACACTTAATTAAATATTCAATTATCAAATCCAAAGTCAAATGTAATTAAAACAACAAATTAAAATAAATACGTAAAGAATTCTTTTTGCAGACTTTAAAAAATTTTTTATTTAAAAAACAAAAATACATATTTCCATTCAGAACCCAAGGCCTGTTGGTTTTGTAAAATATGAACGAATTTATTCGTTTGCTTTCTTTAAATTATAAAAAATAAATAAAGATTTTTATAAAAATTTAGGAAATTAAAAAAAGTCCGCAAAAAGAGCGCCCTACAATAAAATCCTTTAATAGATTGTAGCAGTTTTATTAATTTTTAAAATCAAAATTTAACTCAACACATGAAAATTGTATTAAAAAATTTTTGTGAATTAGCTACAAACTATTTTTGCCTTGTGGGAGTTGTTATTGCGGGTTAAAACAAAGAATTTATAATATCACTTCCTGTCGTATTTTAATCAATATTTTGCATAATTTGTGCATTTCCTTTTCTGTTGTTTTATATTTATCCAAACTAAAAAATAAACAAATCAATTAATTTAAGGATTAATCTTTTAATCGAAAAGAGAATTAAATTGAAAAAAAAAGTTAAGAAAAATTTTCCTGAAAAGATAAAAGTTTATATTTTTGCCATTCCAGAAGGCTTTTAAAAACTAAAATTTTTCTTACCAATAATTTTTTATTATTCCGAATAAGCTCAAAAATCAGTAAATCCAATTGTTCAACAAGAAAAGCCTTTAAATCAGCAGGATGTAGATTTAATGAAATAAACGAAGATTCAACTTCTTCATAATTTTTAACAATTAAATCACCGCCATTTTCATGTGTTCTTTTAATTATTAGCTCTGAAAAATAAATAAAATTAAAAAGGATTTCAAAAGAAAAAGTTGGGAATTCAAAATTGAGACCGGCAAGTGAAAAACTTTTAGTAAAGCCAGTTTTTGGTCTATCAAATTTTTCGTCAGTCTCTGACCTCTAGTTTAAACCTATTGGAATTATTTTTCAAACAAATTTTTTATAAGTAATACCTCTAAATTCACTTTCACTAATTTTTTCATTCCATTTCGAATATTTTGCAAAAGGAAATATAATTTTTTTACAAAATTCCAAAGCAACATTTCCCTTTAAATTTCCTGGTTCACAAAAAGATTTTCCAATTTTTTGTCGAATTTTCTTTAATCCATCATTAATATTTAAATGAAAATCTGGTTTTGTAGCACTCATTCGAAGGCCATCTGTTCCAATTATTTCTGGCTAAAAATTTTTTTTTTCAATTAATTAATTTTAAAAAACAAACCAAAATAAGAAAAGCTGGAATATTTGAGTCATTTTGTTTTAAAGCTTTGTTAATCTAAATTTTATTTTATTTAAAAAATATTTGAAAAAAACCTTTATAGCTAATTTTGCAAAATCTTTTTGATTTGGTCCAATTAAAACCTAAAAATTAATTCTTAATTAAAAAATAAATAAATTCTTTACAATATCATAATTTCTATAAAATATATCCAAAGCAAAATATATTGGACAAAGATGACATCCAACAGTATTTGCTCCCTCAATTAGTGACGTTTGGTCTCTTGTAATAACACTGACAGCTTGATACATTTTTAGAGTGAACTCACTGAAAATCGTTTAAATTAAACATTTAAGAGGAATTTAAATGAAAAATGATAAAGAAAAGAATATTTCATTGCCAATGGCATATACTAGCTTTGAAAATACTTTTAGTATTACTTCCAACCTTTTCCAAACTTGGAATGGGAAAAGACCAGTACTTATGTCTCAACTCTTAAATAAATCAATGCAATAAAAATATATACCTTTCATACTCGTAATCACTAGATAAATAGATAGACAAATCATCCATTCCCAAAATATTCAAAAGTTGTTTTAAAATTTTCAAGTGATTTTCTGTTCGTTTCTAAAAGTTTAAAATAAAAATAAATTAATATAAAAAATAACTTTTAAATCCTGCCATGTGCATTTTAATTTATCAAGAAAAGCATCCAAATCAGAAATCAAAATTAAACATTCAAAACCTTTAGAATGAAGAAATCTTAACTGAAGAAGTGCATAAAAATGAGCTAATGTAAAACTTCCTTTTGGAGAACACCTCCACAAAACTTTGAGAGGACGTGATTGTTTGTCAAAAATTAAAGAAGGTTCAACAAGTGTTTTGGATGGAATAAACTGAAAAAAAAAAGAAAACTAAACAATAATTTAATTAGGTATAATCTAATTTAAAAATAATTAAGCAAAAATCCCAACTAAACAAATAAATTTTTATGTTTTTCTTTCAGACAAAATTTTTGCAGGAAATCATCAATAAAATATAACCTCAAATTGATCACCAAAAGGACCGACAAAAGAACAAATTTCTTCCATTTTGTTTACAGAAACTTCAATATTTGCGTTGCTGCAATTCTTTGGATATGCCTTAGAGAGTATATCTTTAAAAGATGCAAAGTTGAAACAATTTTCTTGAACTAAAAATAATATTATATAAAATTTTCAATCAAAAAACCTTTAGCGAGAATTCCATTCAGAAATTGTTTAAGATAATTTTTAAGTTCATTCTCTGTTATTAATTCTTCTTTAAATGCTGTTTGAAGACTTGAAAAATTAGAAAATTGCTGCTGATTCATTGTAATATTCTAAACTAAAAATTATATTATTTCGCAGATAATTTTGTGATGGCTAATGCCTAATTTAAAATGAGGCGAAAAAAATAATATTAATTAGCACAATAACCTAAATAATAAAATTATCAAAAATGAAGAAAATAGTGAAAGATAATTAACAATGTCTGCAAAATTTAAATTCAAAAATACTAGAAAATAGCTCAGACCTCTCCAACAATTGGAAAAACAACATGTTGATAGAAAGCAAGAACACCATTCTCAATATTCGATTCAATTGTTGGACAATTTGCCGAATCAATTTTAATATTAACAGTATCTGGATCATCAAGTAAATCTATTTTTGAATATTCTTCAGAACTTAAAAATTAGTTTTGTATAACTCTTTTGTTACAAATTATTTATGTTATGAAATTTTTTGGCGTAAAAATGCCGAAAGTTATAGGACACTAACCACGGTGGTAGTTAATTAAAAATAAAAAAAAACCTGCTCATTTTTGAACCTGTTAAGCCAGGAACCATTGAATTCATCAAATGAAAACGTTTTCCCAATTTAATTCTAGGTAATTGTTCCTCAGCTAAAATAAATATTTTCCTTTGATCTAATCCTCCAAATTGTCCATCAACTTTTAAATATTGTTCATCCAATGCTTGAAGCAATGGATATAAAATGCCACTAAGCAAAGGATCATCCATTTGTTTAATAACTTCAGCACCAGCTCTAACTGCATCACGAAGGCTGACAATAGAAGATAACCGTAATAAGTCCTTTGTATAAGGCCTAAAAAAGAGGAAAATGGTTAAGAAGGAAAGGAAAATTTTTAAGGGAAGATGGATAAAAATCTTGAGATTTAATAGACAAATAGTGAAAATCTTCCGAGTTTAGTCAAATGCCACTAAGCAAAGGATAATAACAGGAAAGAATATAAATATTTATTGGGGAACTGAAAATTTTTTTAAAAACAAAACTCACTCAGTCAATTGATAGGATTGACCACGAACAAAATGCAATTTTTCTAAAGGCACATTTAATGCCGTCATAAGAGCTTTAATTACACATTCATAGTAAAGTAAACGATTTTCTAGTAATTCAAAATCACTTTTCAAATTATCGAGAGAAGCATGAAGATCGGCAAAAAGAATGGTGACCTTAAAATACTTTTTTTTAAAAAGGAAATTCAGCTGAAAGAGAGGTTCCATTTTGTATAATTCTAGAAGTTTTTATCAAATTCCCCATGACCATTAGATGTTAGTAAAAGTTAATGCTGCCTTAAGACCAAGTTGTCTCATCATTAAGAAATCAATAAAACTCTTAAATTTATAAAAATACAAAATTTACCCTAACATCCGCTCTCAAAAAATCAGCAATTTTTTGAATTGGAACAAAATAACCAACATGTGGCTTTCCAGTTGTTGCAGTTCCCCAATAAATATGTATATTCTTTCCTGTTATTATTTGTTTAGTTAATTTGTCTTCGCCTAAAATTTCTTGTAAATTTCTTTTTATCAGATTTTTTCTTTCTTTTTGTTTTTCATTTAATTGTTGTTGTTGCTCTTCATTTTTTTCTAAAATATTGTTTTCCATTCTTTTATTTCAAATTTATATTTTTTACTAAAATTAGAAGAAAATAAATTTTAAAAATAAAGTTTAAATGTTAAAATTGATTTTTTTTAATTTTTTTAAAACAGATGAATAATCCAAGAGAAATACAAGAAACTTAGAGTCTTGAGCTGTAAATGAATTTAATTATAGAAGAGCCAGTTAATGTAAATTTCTTAATCAGTTTCTGTGAATCCATGTTTAAATTAATATAAAATATTTTTGGTTAATAACCAATTCTAATTTAAAAATAATTTTTTTTAAATTTATTTAAAATTTATAAAAATAAATTTCTCTCTCAAGTATAAATCACCATTTAAATAATTAAAAAAAAAATTCTAAAAAATTCTAAATAGAATCTTCTCTTCTTCTTCTTTTAGTTTTCACATTTTGTTTGGAATCTATTGAAAGTTTTCTTGTTCTATAATGATGTTTTGATACATCTTCTTTCTTTGGACTAGATACAACAACAAAATCTACAACAGATTTTAATGTTCCAGAAATTGGACATTCATCCTTTAATTTAAAAAATTTTTTTTAATATCCTTTTTTTACTGAAAAGTTTTTAGGTTCCCACGATATCAATTGCTTTTCTTATAAGGGCTAAACAAAATCAAATTTCAAAAAACGGCAGACATGAAATGAAAGGACAAAAAAAAAATAGAATTTTTACAAAAGATTAACAGAGTTAGGATTTTTCAAAAACCCAGACTTTATTATCTCACTCAGTCAGATTGTTGTAATATGACCTCCCCAAAAAGGCAAACCCTCCCAATCCTTTAGCGAAGAGCCGTTTTGCTACAACGGGTTTTATTTAAAAAAAAATAAAAAAAAAGAATTGTGAAAATTAAAAAAATAAACAAACCTTTTTAATATCAAAAGTTTCATTCACTTTTGCCAATTTATCAATTTTTTCATTTAAATAAATAAAATCACCATTCATTTTCTTCAAAAACTCATAAACTTCATTAATTAAATTTCCATATATTTCATGTTCAGAATTTGTAATTTCTTTATTTTCAAAATCACTAGAAATTGCATGTTTTAACCTTTCATAACGCCTTTGAAGTAATCCATAAGAAATAAAACGTGAAGATGACTGAAAAATCGATTTGAAAGAATCTTTTATTTAATAAAATAAAAAACCTCATCCAAACATTCAATATCATCATCATCAGGTAATTCAGCATTAATAGCTTCTTTAACCATTTGGTCTGCTTGGTCTTTTTTCAAAATATCATAACTGTGAGGTAATGGTGGGGCAGGTACACCAACTGGATATAAATTACAAACACGACAATTTTTGTTATGTGGAAGTCCACCAATTTTTGAAGTTCCAACACCTTGCGGGATTATATTGTCAAAACGTCCCCTTAAAATTAAAAGTACTTTTAATAAAAATTGTGTTATGTTTGTGATACCAGGAGTAAAAAATACATATGTCCACAATAAAAAATCTATTAAAAAACAAACAAACCATCTCATTGGAACATTTTCAGTATAATATATTTCAACCCAAACTTTTTTATTTACAAAAAAGTTTAGAGGACATTGAGGATTTGAAGTATGTTGAAGAAGTAAAAATTGGTTATCAAATGGATCCAATGGAAGAAGTTTGTCTTTACAAAATCTAAAAAATAATAAAAAATTTATTTTTAAAATAATTTAAAATTACTTATCAACTTCCGAATCTTTATAAGCAACAACAACTGTAACATAATGAGGAACTCGATTGCAATAAAAATCGGAAAAATATAAATTAACACGCTGAGGATCGAGTAAATTAGTTGCAGGTAAAACCTTTAAAAAATAAAAATTTTTAGATTTTCAACCAATGAGAAATAATATTTAAAAAAAATATTTTTAAATATTATTTACTCTATTTAAAAAGTGGGGTGTTGCCATTTACCTATAAATATTTTAAATTAATTTACCATTCTAACATCTCCAAAAGGTGAAGAATTAGGTAATGAACCATCAGGATTAGTTTTAGCAGAGAAGAAAAGTCCTATTTTTAAAAAAAAAATAAAAATAATTTTCATTAAAAAAACCTTCAATATTTTGATTTAAAGGACATGCTGCCTGTCCATTACTATCTTTTAAATAAACATTTAATATTTGCCCCATTTCATAGACATAATCCCAATAAATTCTTGGTTTACAACGATAAAGAAAAGTAAAAGATTGCATTGATGTTCCAGTAAAATCAATTGCTTTTTGCATTAAAACCATCATCTCATCAATTGAAAATGCTAAAAAATTATAAAGATAAAATGGTAGAGGGTGGAATTATTCAAAAGGAATTGGAAATGATTTCCTAAATATCCCTGTCTCTACCAAGATCCTCGTCCAACCTCTGTTCCTTTTTCTTTGATAAAAGGATTTAAGGATCTCCACATCTTTGTAGAGTCCACGGGGATGGTTCCTAATACATTGAAAATTCTACATTTACTCATGTTCTACAAGGAATGAGGGTGAGGAAATACTTTAATATTTGTTAATATAAATTAGTTTACTTGCTCTTTCTTTATGAATAGTAGATGAAAAAACATTGCCTTTTTGACCAATAACGTTAAGATCAATTGAATATCTAAATAAATTTAGAAACTTTTTTATGGTTAAAGTAAAAATGTAAAAAATTACAAAGATCCAGGAATTGCATCAAAATAAGTTTTTGTTGTATGTATTGGAATAACTTTATCAAGTATTAATCCTAATTCACCCGTTCTTGCACCTCTTCCAATTCCTCCTTCCAATTCCTCTAATTTTATAGCCAAATTTATTTTAAATTTGTCGTTAGCTTTAAAAAGGTTTTTTAAATTTCTAAATTTAAAAATGAAAAGAAGAACCAGAAAAATTATATAAAGATTTTCTGAAAATTAGGAAAACATAAATAAAAATACTACCCATCCCTTCTAAATAAATAATCAAAAGTTAAAGAAATTACAAAAAATATTCTGATAAGTGTTAAGGGTGAACGGGCTTTTGGGGAACCTTTAAGAACTGGCTTATATTAACAAGAACAAATATCTTAAAATTATTCTTGAAAAACCTGGTAAAGGTGGCAATTTCCAATTCAAATGTATTCTCCTTGCTGATGTTACGGAATTTAATTCAATTTTATTTTCGTCTTGAGAAGCAGCAGCTTTAGTCATTTCAGAGAAATCATTGTAAGGTTTTGGTGTCTCATAATGTTCTCTTAATTGTCTTTCATAATCAATTTGTGAAGATTCCGGAGGTTTTATTAACGGAGAACCAGGTCTTCTATCGAATTGAGAAAAGGATCTAGCAATTGGAACATTCCCTCCATATTGACGACGATAAATATCATGATCTGAACAAATAAAAAAATGGAAGCAGAACAAATTACTCAAAGCAAGGACTGGCAATAAAAAGGTTCAAAAGATGAATCAGGATCATAAATCCAGAAATTAATTTTTCATGGGCCCATGGTCTGGTCAAGGTATAGTTATCTGAAATCATGGCCAAGGTTCACAGAAGTATCTGTTTCAGATGTAGTGTAAAGGCGAGTTCAGTAACATCCGCCGCAACTGGACGAGATACATTGAATTAAGATTTGACTATCATAACCTTAGCTAATAGCTTGGGGTAGGATAGCCAATTTAAAATGTCAAAAACTAGAAATTAAAAATGCTTACTTGACCAAGGTTGTTGCCCAGCAGATCGCCAATCTTCTCCTGGTACTTTCCAAGTGCCAACTTCTCTATAATTCCATTGTGGCCCAGAAAGAGGTGCACCGAATCTTCTTTCCATGTAAGGATCAGGAGGATGTAGGTGATGCAGCATGCCAAAAGTAGGAAGTGGTGGTTGAATAACTGGTTGAATATTATGTCTAGGAGGTGGCCACATATGTTAAAAATAATAATTTTATTAGGCAAAAATAAATCTAGTAAGAATTAAAAAATTTATTAAAAATTAGTGTATTAATTGTAAGAAAATGTTAACAGAAATTTTTAAAATTGTTTCAAACTCGAAACTAGGCTAAAAGAATTCAGAAACAAAATTTGGCGGTACGACAATTGAGGATACGCACGTGAGCGGAGCAGGACAACTAGGCGCGGCCGACTAGGCGCGGAGACAACTAGGCGCGGGACAACTAGGCGCCCCATGTTAAATATAAAATATCTATATATAATTTTATGGCCAAAAATTTTAATTTTTTCAGTTTTTTTCTCAATAGTAAAAGAAAAATGTTACGCATTGGTGAAATTGACACACAGAGAGGAAAGAACAAACTAAACGTTGATGGCAGACTTTACATATTTGACAAGCTAAATAGCGATGGCTCGATTAAATTTTGGAGATGTGAATTAAAAAATGGAGTTGACAAATGCAAAGGAAAATACAAATAATTTATAGCTGATCCAAAGAACACGTGGAGAAGTGAACGCGCCTCCAGTAATGCCAGACAATCTTCACCAACTTGTCATTCCGGACGCATACAAGGTTTATCAAAAAATTTAAGGTTAATGAACAATTACACGGGGCGCCCCCGTCCAGATGGGTCCCGCACACAACCACGATTTCAACCAGAGCAGTGGAGTGTATACGAGCGAACACTGGCAAATGATGACAGAACTAATAACTACAGTGAAAGTGCCCACAAAAAATTACAAACTCAGTTTAACTGCAGGCATCCCTCAGTTTGGCATTTAATTTCTGTTCTGCAGAAAGTACAAAAGGTATCTAGTTTTCTTTTTAATTTCTTTTTTTTTTCTTTATAGGGGACTGATGTTGATTTTTCTCATTTTATTGCTGGTCGCCTAGTTGTCTCGCGCCTAGTTGTCTCGCGCCTAGTTGTCTCGCGCCTAGTTGTCTCGCGCCTAGTTGTCTCGCGCCTAGTTGTCTCGCGCCTAGTTGTCTCGCGCCTAGTTGTCTCGCGCCTAGTTGTCTCGCGCCTAGTTGTCTCGCGCCTAGTTGTCTCGCGCCTAGTTGTCTCGCGCCTAGTTGTCTCGCGCCTAGTTGTCTCGGCTCCCCTACAAAATGCCAATGACTAATAATGCCAATAAGGCAAAAAACACTAAAAATGCCAATGACTAATAATGCCAATGACTAATAATGCCAATAAGGCTAAAAAGACTAAAAATGCCAATAAGGCTAAAAAGACTAAAAATGCCAATAGGGCTAGAAAACACTAAAAATGCCAATAAGTGTTAAATTTTCAAAAATTGCCAATAAAGGAAACAACCTAAAAATAAAAGTTTCTAGGGAATGTTTAGTGTATTATAAGCAGAAATTAAATAGAAAAATAACAATTTTATTCCAAAATCACCGGATCAATGAAAAAATTAAAGAATTTTATAAAATTTGGGAATATTTCTCAATTCTAGGGAATTTTTTTTTTAATTTTTCTTTTCCAATTCCAATTTATAATTTGGAAATTCAATTTTTAATTGAAAAAAGCCGTGGAATTACAGAAATTACAGAACGTGTCGGCGTGTTAGATATGTTGAAGACGTCCTTCTGGACGTGTACAGGCTGGTGGATGGAGCGGCGACATCATGCTGGAGATGTTCTGCATGGTAGATGGGACGGAGACATTTTCCTGGAGATGTTCAGCACAGCACAGCAGATGTATCGGCAACTTCGTTCTGAGCATGTTCGGAACGGTGGATGGATCAGTTGCCAAAAAATCCTTCCCAAACATAATAAATTGACAAAAACAAGAAAATAAAATTCCATTGGCATTTTTAGTGTTTTTTGGCCCTATTGGCATTTTTAGTCATTGGCATTTTTAGTCATTGGCAAAATGCCTTTTTTGGCCTTATTGGCATTTTTAGTGTTTTTAGCCTTATTGGCATTTTTAGTCTTTTTTGCCTTATTGGCATTTTTAGTCATTGGCATTTTGTATGGACACGAGTTGTCTCGCGCCTAGTTGTCTCGCGCCTAGTTGTATCTGCGCCTAGTTGTATCTGCGCCTAGTTGTATCTGCGCCTAGTCGGCCGCGCCTAGTTGTCGCGGTAAAGGTCGATTCAGAGTAGCCGATTCAGAGTCGCCGATTCAGAGTATGCCGATTCATACTAGCTGATATAGACCTTTTAACTCTTTTAGACTTC
>ABLG01000455.1:0-19102 GCA_000172435.1 Meloidogyne hapla
TCTTCATGGGACGCATAACTGGACAAGAGCCAAAAGTATTATAATCTGCCAATAATCAACTTGTTTTCAAGTTTCATTACTTCAAGTTTAATTTTTTAATTGAATTTTTTAAAGTTTTGCTTCAAGTTTAATTTTGTCTCATTTAATTTTTCATTGAATTTTATTACTTTAATTTATTCAAATTTAATGTTTTAAAATTTTATTTTATTTCTTTAGTTTTATTTTTATACATATTTGACCACTTTTGTTATAATATTTCAAATTTTTTTCCACAAATTGTCAAAGATTGCGCAATTCTTCCCTTTTTATTTTAGTTGAAATTATTTTTTTAAAGAAATTTTGAGAAGTAAAGAAAGGATCAGCCGATGATAGACCAACCATTCACAGTCTGTCAGGCAACAACCGGCCAGCTATCAAAAAAAATAAAGTAAAATAATTCACATTAAATATATTTATGTGCGCCATTGCATTTTGCGTTTGTATTTTTTGAGATTTTTTAAAGTCAAAAATTCTCAGAATATTTTATTAATGTTTTCTTATTTAAAAGCTATAAATTTGAAAAAAAAATTTTCCTCAAATTTCTAAAAAAATTTTTTTAGAAATTTTGCGTTTTATGGCGCACATCAAAACGAAAATTATTTGTTTGCTCTCTCCAAAAACAGCAACAACTTCTTCCTCCATTATTTATGTCCCATTATCACCATAACTTCACTATTCTTCTCAAAAATTTATCCTTAATTTTTCTCAAAATGTGGCCTTTGTCCCTTCCTATTTACTTTATTATCCTTTTTTTAATTTTACTTAAAATTGGACACAACTAGAATTTATAGTAAAACGTGTTCTAAAAAAGGAATGGATTTAAAGATAAAATAAGATGAAAGAAAAGAAGAGGGTGTATCTTCTCTTCATTCCAAATATATCTCTTCATTCTTTTACTCCACATATACAAATGTCAGTTAGCTAAAGGGATGTCGGTCTACGGCAAGTCGTCGCGTGAAGAGTTGAGAGGGTTAAAGCAATTTATAGTTGACGGAATATAAAAGAATAAGAGAATAAATAAAGGAAGGGATCGGTGGAGAACTGGCCAAGCATGAGTGGGAGATTGGTTGATGGTGAATGAATGAATGAATAAAAGAGAGACTGAGTTGAATGACTGAGCCGATTTATGTATTTCCTTTTTCCCTCAAAAAGCTAGGCTAAAATAACTGGAGCCAGGACTATCGTAATAAGTTAGAATTTCGATGTCGTTAACCCTCATCCAATTTACTTTTTTATTTGAAATTTCGAATTGAATATCAACTGCGCAAATTTATTTAACATTGAAATTGTGAAGGTATCTTTCGCTTTTTAAAATTAGTTTGCAACATCCCTGGTTAATACCTTTTTGCCACATGGTAGAAAAACACTTATGGACGGACATCGGGATGTTTATATTGGGTCTAACATCTCCTTCCCAAACTTTCTGTCTCCCCTGCTTCAGGATAAAATTTCCTTCCCGCATGTTTATTTTTGTTTCAATTTTTTCTTTTATTCTTTCGATTTTTCTTTTTACAAATAAATTCTCGCCCAATCCTTCTTATTCGATTTTCGAATGGCCACCGATTGCATTATGGTCGAACGGCTGGCTGGTCGCATGGTCTCTGGTTTCACCTTGTGACTCTGACCAAATGGCCTTCTTTTATTTATTTCTCTCTTTTTATATTTTTTTTTCATTTTAGCGTTTTTTCTCAAATCTTTCATTTTCCTTTTTTAATTTCTCGTGTGTTCCATTCCCGCATTCTCACCCACACTATTTTTTAAATATTATTCAATTTTCTTCACTTCAAATTTTTTTTACTGTTGTACCTTTTCCAGCTCGCATCAAATTAATTTTGTAATAAATTTGCTCAAATTTTAAGGTTTTATTTAATTTTAAATCAACTTTTAATTTTCAACTTGCTCCACATTTTTATAGCACACAGTTCATTGTTTTTTGAAATTCGGAAACGGCTAAAATATTTCCTTTTATACACACATATGCATATTATATTTTCTTTTTTTATCTTTCCTAGTCACGGGACTTTTAGGTCACGGTACTTTAAGTAAAACTTTGTCGCCATTATCTTTTTGTTTGTTTGTGTCCGTTTCACAAACTTTTTTTTTTCTTGTTCTTTCTGCTCAAAAATCTAAGAGAAAGGACAAATAATAAAGTCCGCGAGTCCATTCTTTCCAACTGACTGTCATTCTCTCACTTTGATATAGAAGTTCTCCTCTTTTTTATGTAGCTATTCTTTTTTATTTAATCCTTTCGTTCCTTTTGAGTTTCTAAGCCTTAAGTCCTTTTAACCACTCGTTTTTTTAACTCATGAAAAAATTTTCTTTTATTCCCTTTCTCTTTTTTTGGTAAGTTCTTTCTTAGTATCATTTGATAAAGGTGAAACATTACTGCAAAATTTCAGAAAATTATCAAAAAAAATATTGTTAACAATTTGTTTATTGTTAACAATTTCAGTTTTTTAAAATTGTTTAAGGAAAGTATTTTCTTCTATCAAGTTAAATTCGTTCGTGAGTTTTTGGATTTGACTTGAGGTTTTTATTTTTATTCTTTTTCTCTTTCTCTAAATTCAATTATTTTTCTTAGTTTTCCCACGCATATGTTAGAGTGTGACCGGCTGGCTGGTTGGCCATTACCCTCTTTGCTTAGGGCCACTGTTCGTGTATTTTTTTCTCTCTCTCATCTTTTTATATTTTTTATTGCTGTTGTTTTATTCTTTTCACGTCCTCCCAACTAACAACTATTTTTATGCTTTCCCCACACATACATATATTCTCATAGCTATACATTAATTCCCTTCTCCCTTAACAAACAAAGAAGACAGTCGGGTCGATTTCTGACTCTCTTTCCTTCTCTATATATTATCTCTCTCTCTCTTTTCCTCTTTTTCCTCTCTCGATGGCCAAAAGCTGCTGGTCGGCTGGCGACTGGAGTGTTTTCAGATGGACCTCCTCCCTTCTTTTTCCTATTTCTTCTCTTTTTTATTGTTATTTACCACCGTTCCCTTTCTCTATATTTTTCGCCTCATTTCTTATTTCGTTTTTATTTTTTTTTGCCTAGTCCAGTTCCTTTCCGAGTGTCCGTCCGTTAACATTCGTTCGTTGTTCATTTTTCTTCCTCTTTAACTTTTTATTCTCGATCGATTCACGCTATTTCACCTCAAGAAATAATCACAATTAATTTCGAGCTTTTACATATGAACGAAAAATCGCAAAATATGGACAAAAATAGGCAAAAATGCCAAAATATGGACAAATATTATGATAAATTTATATACAAATTTTCAAGTTACAAAATTTATAATCAATTAGAAAATTATTTGACTGAGAAATCGATACAATTTTTTAGCAATTTATTTACTTTTTGATTATTTATATCCACATAAAATTTTAATAATTTGAATCTGGCTTTTCTTATCTCTTTATTTATATTCAATTCTTGTTTATGCTTCAAGTAAAACTTGTTTAAAACTTAAACCTAAATATTTAATTCTGGATTAAAAATAATTATCTTTACTTCAATTTCATTTTTGTTTTTTCTTATTTAAAATTTACATAAATATTTTTACTTTTATGACTTTTTGTCTTTAAAGAGAGGAAATGATTGGTTATCTTTTCCTTTCTTCATCCATTAAAATTTTCTTCATTTCCATTAATTTCCAAAAAATCTCTTCTTTTGGCCATACATAATTATTTAAAATTGGGCCCTTAATAAATTTGGACACCTGCCTTGGACACCTGCCTATGTTTATTTTCTCTTTCTCTATTATTTAAAATAAACTCAAAGCTTGTCTTATAAAGTTAATTTTAATAAGCAAGGGAGTTTTTTATAATTACCTTCGTTGAAATGCCACTTTTACCAAAAATCTTTTAAAAGATGACCACTAACTCT
Organism: Meloidogyne hapla; assembly: GCA_000172435.1. NCBI lineage: Eukaryota > Metazoa > Nematoda > Chromadorea > Rhabditida > Meloidogynidae > Meloidogyne > Meloidogyne hapla. Next base: position 3,926 of record ABLG01000455.1, read on the forward strand.
TAGACGTCCTCAACATTTTAAATATTTTTTTGGTGTCAAGGGTAAAATAAAATAATAAAATGCGAAATAAAGGCTCGTTTTGATATGGCTTTGGGACAAATTTATTTGGTCTTATTTGATGTTGCCCCTCAGAAATACTGTTTAGGGCTATCACGCCAGCGGCTGGCCGCAAATGTAGGGCGCAAATATTCGTTTTTCCTCTCTATATGTCCACCCATTCAAACAATTTTCCCCTAAGGCAGTTGGCAATAGCGGCCGACTGTCAGCAATATATAGCAACAATACAGCAAGTAACCAAAAAGTCTTGTTGTACTTGTATGCATTTTATCTTCTTTTTATATTTATGGTAAAAGTAGACGGAAATAATATAAAAATATTATATCTGTTGCTGGTCTCTCAAATATGGCTGGACGGCATTTGCGGGTACATGGCCTAAGTATATAATAATTATACTTTAGTGGCATATCGCACATCAAACTGCGATTGGACATGCGTTCCAAAAATAATTTCTAAACAAGTGCCTTTTTTATTTAAATTTTTTCCATATTACATTTGGAAAATGGGAAAAATGAAAAAGAAAATTGTGTCCAGTAGCCTCGTAGCCGTCATATTCCACCCAAATGGTCGTTAAAATTGCTATTTAGTACATTTTTATTAATTTCGCTAACCTCTTTTTTCTTCTTTTTATATACCGGTTTGCGCTAACAGCGTTCGCGCTTATTTTTTGTTACTTTTTTCGTTTATATTTATAAAACAGGTCCATAAGCACCTCAATGCTTATTTTTATTCTTACACAATCGCCATTCAGTTTATTTTCCTAATTTTTCTTTTAAGTTTCAGTCCTTCAAAAACCGATTTTATTATTTTAAAGAAAATTTTTATAAATAAATACAGTCGAATCCCGTTATATGACCCACTAGGGACCGGCCATTAGAGGGTCTTATATCCGAAGGGGTCTCATATCCGTTGGTGACTTTTTTTAATGAAATGTTTAAAAATTATGTTTTAAATTTATTCTTTGACTGTTTCTCGTTATAATAAAATATATTTATGAGAAATAAACTTTTTGGAACGTTATCAGTGATAACTTATCACTTGAGTAAAAATGGGGCAAAAATGAGGCGCGGCTCCATAAAAATAGTATTAGAAAAACTTAATCTAGTTTGTAAAAAAATCAACTGGGCACATTCAACTGACCCCAACCGCAAAAATATTAAACAAATTTACAAACATAATTCAAAAATTACACAAAATATCCCGCATTTTTAACAAAATGGCCTTATATCCGATGGACTGGACTCAAGGGGTCTTATACACAATAACCGGGGGTCTTATATCCATGTTTTTTATGGGAGAGCACCCACAATTCAGCCGGGACCGGCCATTTTGTTGTCTTATATCCGAAGGTGCCTTTATCCAGGGGTACAAGACCCGGGAGTCGATTGTATTAGTCCTTTTCAATTTTGCCATACATTATTTTTTATAAAACGGCTTGGGGTTGATGAATGTATTAAATTCACTTTTAGGGCAGCCAATACAATATCTTAAAATTTATATTTAAAAATCAACACTTTGCCTTCGGCAGCAGAAATATACTCCGTTCCATTTATTCTCCTATATTTCTTAATAATTGTATATTTCGCATTCTTTTTATAATTAAATCTGCAACAAATTGACAACTGACCATTGACCAACCTTTTTTATTTTATATAGGAGGACAGAATAAAATAAATTATCTACAAAACACAGTTTGACTCTATACTTGTAAGAAATCTTTTTTAGAATAATTTTATTTAAAATACAAAATACTTTGTAATTACAAATTTTTTCATTCTGATTTAAATTGTTTAATACATTTATTTTTGTATTTCGATATAAAATTTAAAAATAAATTCTGATTCTAATTCATCTAAATTTGTTTTTATACAGACTTTATTCTGATTGCAAATCTTTTCTTTTCGAATGTAAGAGGAAGAATCTTATTTTGATTACAGTCTTTTTACTTTAGCTTCACTTGCAAAGTTTTATTAAAGAAGCACATTTTAAGTTTTCCAAAGGTAAGCTTATTTTACTTGTAATAAAAAAAATAAATTATAAAATATATTTTAGCGCCTTATTATTTAAAAAAGAAAACTGCCTATTCTAATTTCCCGGTGATTAACTCATTTTCCTCGGTTTAACATTAAAACAACGGCAAAGTTTTATTTTGTTTCAATTCTTTTAATACAATTCTTTTAATATTCCAAAATATTTAAAAACAACAATTTCCAATAAAAATAATATAAACAATTTATTTACCCAAACAACGGTAACAACTCGAAGAAGACTCTTTTCGTCTGCTTCAACAAGTTCAAATACTTTTAGTGCCTTATCTTCAATAAAAACGCCTTCAACTTTTATACATCCTTCAATTACTAATTCTAAAAAATCATCCCCATTTTTTGTCACTTCAACAACAACAAAGTTGTCATCTAAGGAAGAACAACATAATATAGGCAAGTTGGGTGCGCGGGCATTTGAGGACCTATTTATGCTTTCTATATGACATAACGAGTTTTAAAGTGCAAATTATATTCCTAGGCCACGGTACTTAACATGACCCTGTGATGATTTTTGTTCCAACTTTTTTCAAAATTAATTTTCTTACTTCTCTTTATTTTATTCTGACTTTTCCATAATTTTTTTAGTGATATGAACTATTCAATATTTTATTAAAAAACAAACCTCTCCTCTTATGATTCTAATTTTTATTTAGAAAGTACTACGCTGGGCCTGTCTTTCAGTCGCCAGCAGCAGATGACCAGTATTGATACTGTTCAACAACAAAATCAACAAACATCATTGTCATCTCTTCCCCCTCCTTTAATTGTGCCAAGAAAAAGGGGACGTAAGAAACGTGATGAAAATATTGTTATTGATGTACATAATGAAGAGGAGAGGAGAATACAATTTGAAAGTTCTAAAAAGATTCAAAAACCTCCTAACAAACTACAAGGATGTGGAGGTAAAAATTAATATTAAATAGGAGTGCCAATGTTTGCAGATCGACATTTGTGGGCAAAACTGAATTAAAATGGAATAAACTGGTATTAAAACTGGTATTAGGTTGGGTCTAACATGTTAAAAGGGGTGGTTGTCCGCAAATGTCGCTCTACCTTTAAATAAACTAAAAAATTTAAAAAACAGATGGAATGCCAGTAACATCTTCAGACAGTGGAGTTTCTGAATCAAATGTAGTTGAAGACCCTTGTACAATTATAACAAATATGGCTGGAAACGCTTCAACAAGCATGGCGACTACTTTGTCCAATGAAGGATTGTCGAGCCGACAAAATGATGCTGGTCATTCTTCCTTTAGGTCTCATTCAGAATTATTTTTTTATTTAAAAACTGACAATTTTGGGTCATTTTTTTCTCTTTCAAAAAATGCAATAATTTTTATAATGAATGTTGCCATAAAGATTAAGTATATGGGTAAAGAGAATATAACCAAAGACAATATTCTTGTGACTTTCAAAAACTATATTTTGTAATGTATCATTTTTCTAAATCAGAATTTCATTATTTTTAATAATAGTATATCAACTATCAGAGATCGGCAGCTTCGTAGGCCAAGTGATTGTAAGACTCAGAAGCAATTATTAATAATTCCATTGAAGAAACGCCGTGGAAGACCGCGGAAACGGCCGGCTGATGAAGAGGAAGAAGAACAAGAAGATATTGAAAGTGAAGATGATGAGAAGAAGAAGGAAGAAGAATATGGAATAATGCATTCTTCTAGTAGAAGGTCAGGACGTGTGGCTGACCAGGAACATAGAAAACGAATAAAGGACGACGATGACAAATTTATGGAGAAGGAAATAATTATTAAGGAAGATGAAGAGTATTCTTTAAAAATAAGTCAAATTGAGAGAGTGGCGGGGGAAAAGAAGAGTCAAGATGAAATAAAAGAAGTTGGGGAAAATACCAAAAAATTGGAAAACCGTTCAGAAATGGATGAATTAATTCAACTTGGTTTGAAAAGATTAAATTACATTCCGGTTATACTGTCTCTAAAGGGACCAGTCAATAGGGTTCTAAAATCCGGATGGTATAATACATCTCTTGGATACTATATAGCCGGAATTTGTGTTGAAAATTAAATTAAATAATTTTTTTTAAAGGAGAAATGACAGATTCATTAATTGTAGAAGGTACTATGGAGGAAGATAAAAAAGAAAAGAATGAAGATGAGAATAAAAAATATGAAGAAGAAGAACTTGGAGAAGAGTATCGAGTACTTCAAAATGAACAACAATTAAATGATAGAAAACGACCACAAAAATTAGGGGAAACTTCTAATTTCCCTCAATCTTCTAATTCAACAATAACAAAAATATCAGAACAACAACAACCATTAACAAAGAAAATGCGTAGAGAAGAAAAAGAGGAAAAACAATTAAAAGAAAATAAAGATTTAATTGTTTGTAGTGATTGTGGAAATAAATGGCTAATTTCTGATTTTGGGCATTTTATTGAACATAAAATTGCACGCTGTAGAAATTCTACAGAAAAATCAGAATTTATAAATAATGAAGAAGAAAGAAGTATTTTGACTCAAAATTCTGAAACTTTATTTTCTCCAAAAATTTTTTGTGGATTTATCGGTGATGCTGTAATGGTTTGTTTATATAAAAATTCTTTTACACTCATTTTTCTTAATCTTCCTTAATTTTATAGGAGAATAATATTCACCGTTCTTCTTCATCTATCCCTTTACTAAACAACACACCAAAAACTACAAGCAATAGCCATTTTCAATCTTCTTCACAACATCATTCTTGTTGTAATATATTAACTTGTAGAAATGAAATAATTAAAAATCAAAGAGAAATTGGAACAGATAATCCAAAATTTGAAGAATTAAATATTATTAAAGAAAATAATAAAATTGTTGGAGAACCTGGTCCTTTTACTTGTCATTCTTGCAAACAAAAATGCCCTCAGATATGGGCGTTACTTGAACATGTTTTTACGGCTCATGGTTTTCGCATATCTGACGAACATTTACCTAATTTTTGCTATCCACAGCTTGGTGAGTTTATTCTGATTTTTCTTATTTTTAATAAAGATTCTAATTCTTATTAAGAATTTTACTTTAACCATTTTTTAAAATTTTTGATTTGGTTCTTATTCAGTTTCTGCAAGTAATTTAATTTCTCAGCAAAGTGCTTCTGTTTCTAACACAGAGACTTTAGGAGAACTGCAACGACCTAGCTTTTTGACGATTAGAGAGACGATTAATTCTAATGAGGAGTCTAATACAGTGTCAGGAGGAGAAAGTCAGCCGGTCACTCCAACAACGTCTTTACTTACAGCACGAAGTTTTTATGATATTTTGTTTTTGTAAGTTTTTTTACTTTCAGGGGCAATACGACCTCTTGGTCCCACAAAATCCTCTTTCTCTCTCAACGCTTTCTGTTCTGAACGACTTCGAGAAATGGCAGAAAAGGCAGGTGGTGAAAACGCAGCAAAGGATTCACCGCCTCCTGCACGGCGGCCAACAAGCGATGAACAACAGCGAAACACAAATCGTCAGTCATCGTTAACAACGTCTGCAGAACAACTAAACGCAGCTGCTTTTCTAGCAAGTGGATTTTCCTCTAATGGAACAGCACCTATTACACTTGGACAGTCGATAATGCATGCTTTACAGCAAAGTGGTCATGGCACTATTCAGGTATTTTGAATTTCTGTTTGAAAATTATATCATAATTTTTATATTTTATTACAAAAAAAAAGAACTTTATTTTTATTTTTTTTTTAATTTAAAAGAATGTTAACGATTTTTTCCAACCACATGTATTAGCAGCTATTCAAAACTATTACCTACAACTAGGTCAACAACAGATGCAACAACAACAATCACCCCAACATTTATCCCAACAAAACAGCAATGTTTCAAATAATTGTAATGGCTCTTTTGTTTCTAATATTATTTCCCCAAACAATGTTTCCTCTCCTACAGCTGCTATGCAATCAGCTACAGCAGCAATTTTACAAGCTGCTTCTGCTGCAAAAAATAACTCAATAGGTCAACAACAATCTATAGGGGCATCCTCATCTTCTTCTACATTATTTGGATCAAATCAACATCCTTCTGTTACCGTCACTTCTGCTTCAACAATTTTAGGTTTAGCAAATTTAATGGCTGCCGCAAAACGTTGTGGTGGCAATGGTTGTGTTACCCCCACAAAAATGCTTCAAACGTCTAATTCTGATAATCAACAACATTCTGGACAGTCTTCTGTTACTCGTCAATTATCTTCTTCTATTCCTTTTGTTAATAATTCTATTTCCCCTCAAAATATTGCAAGTCCTGGAGGAGTTTTAAGACGTTCTCCGCTGCTTAGCCATTTGGTAAGACAAAGTTTATGAACTTTTAAAATTAATAAACAAAATACACCAAAAAACATAATTATCTAAAAATACAAATTTTATCAGGCTTCACCAACAGCTCCGTCAACATCATTCTCACCTAGTCCTGTCGCTGTTGTTAACAAAATTCAAAACAACAGATTGTTAACACCTTCACGCCGAACATGTTCAGCAGCTAATGTTTTAAGTATTGCTGCTTCTTTAACTCCACATTCTTCTATTGGACCATTTCAAGGTAGTGAATCTGGAATTCCAAGTGGTGCTACAGATTGTGAGGATAATGATGGAGATATTGAGTTAGATGTTGCTGGTGATATTGAAGATGGAAGAAAAAAAGAAAAAAATGAAATTAATGAAAGTAAAAATCCAACTCTTGAAGAAGGCGAATTAGCAGAGCCAGCGGCTAAACGTGACCCTAAAGCAAAAAAGGATAGGTAAATATTTGAATTAAAAACAATAAATTGTAGGAGAATATTCTAAAATAAATTTAAAGATGTTCTTTCTGTCAAAAAGTGTTCACAAATCGTTCCAATTTAATTGTACACCTTCGTTCACATACTGGTGAAAAACCTTATAAATGTCAGCTATGTCCTTATGCATGTGCTCAGAGTTCAAAATTAACACGTCATATGAGAACACATGGACAACAAGGAAAAGAGGTGAGAGAAATTTTATATTTTACAATTTTTGTATTTTCTTTTCTCCCTTCTTTTAAATAAAATAATCTCTCATTAAATACATCATTTTACAAAAATCAGAATATTTTATTTAATTTCCAGGTTTATAACTGTAATATTTGTCAAATGCCCTTTTCTGTCCACTCAACACTTGAAAAACACGTTTGTTATTTTAATTTATAAAATTTTAATTAAAATAGATGCGGAAATGTGTTGTACAAAATGGATATTCTGGTGGTAGCAATTCTGCAAAAAATGAACAAAAACAACAAACAAAAATAATTACAGATCAAAAAGATATTGATGGCAATATAGCTACTTCATCTAATCAACAAAGTAAACAACTAAATTTATTTAAATCTTTTAAAATGCTAGTTTTTATCACGAGAGACCCCAAAATATGAAATTTAATTTTACTTTTATTCAGCTAACACTTTGAAGCACATTCCCGATGCTAATTCAATTGCAGCATTATTAGAATTGAGTAAAGGTCCAAGCAATTCTTTAATTGAAATAGCTACAAAAAATAATAATAATAATGAAGAAGAATTTGAAAAACAAAAGCAATTGGCTGGAGAATTTGCAGCAGCATGTACATTGGCTTCTAATGCAGCTTCTTTGCCTCATAACATAACATTGCCTCATAACATTGCCCAGTCTAATAAACTTGTTCTTAATTGGCTTCAAGTATTTAATTTAAAAAATTTCAAAGAAAATTTTCTTAAAATTCAGGCTTTGAATGTTAATGCCCAGCCAAGCAATTTAACAACATTAGCAGGTCCTATTAGTGGAGAAAGTCTTCCAATGGAAACACAAATTACTACTTGCTCTCATGAACCAGATATTGACACCGACCCTGACATAACAGAAGCAGCCGATTTGGCTATTAAAAAGGTGAGTAAATTAATATATATTTTAATTATTCTGAAATTAAAATATAATTGAAAATACAAAATTCTGATTTTGTGTAAACTAAAAACACAAATTGTTATATTTTATTTTCTGATTTTAATTTAAATATATACAATTCTGATTTTGATATAATTAATATAAAGTTTTCTAGCAAAGGCATATTTTTGTTTTTTCACTTGCGCAAAATATCAAAATTTATTTTTTTAAATTAAATACAAAATTCGAAACCTTTTTAAGGAAAAATCAACTTCTGCATAAACAATTTGGCTTTTGCCGTCATTTTTTCTTCAAAATTTTGCTGCTTTCCTCTTTATTTAGAGGCCCTTCTTTCATTTCTATTATTTTTTTCTCCGAATTTGACAAAAAAGACAAATGCTTTGCATTTAATCCCACAAAATTAATTTTTATATATTTTTTCTATTTTTTGAGTTTTTTCCGTCCTTAAAAATGTACAAAATTAATATAAAAACCCCTTTTGTAGAAATTATATAGGCTGATTCTGTATATTGAAGATTATGAGAATTTGTAAACTTTTTTTTACAAATCCTGTGGAGGGATCGGTTTTGCTAAAGTGTTTGCGTTTAAATGGGAAAAGGCTATATGGACTTTCTTTACAAGTTGTGGGTTAGAATTTAATCCTTTTCATTTTAAAACAATTTTAAATTGAAAATTAAATTTTATTCAATATACAGAGTTAATAGCCCATATTCTCTTTTTCTTATCATAAAACTCACTGAGTTTTTATTGGACCGAATATATATTCTCTATTTTATTAGAATATTAATTTGAGAAAAAACAATTAATTGTTAAAAATAAATTTATTTTTTAAATGTTTTCCACCTCAAAGATCAACACTAAAAGATTTTGTTGATATTTGGGGTTGTACTTAAATATTTCAATTAAATTTCTATAAACAAATTAATTGTTTTTCTTTAAATTTCCATAAATGTAGTAAAACACTTTTTTGACGCAATTCTTTCAACTTTCTTTTCATTAGAGCCTTGGACACTTATAAAAATATTTTTATAGATTTTTAGTATTTTTTAAATTCACTCTTTAAACTTTTGGTAAAATACTCTCTTCCCTTTTTTTATTACATAAATTTTAAAACTAGGGCTGTCAGATAACTTTCAAGAAAATCAAGCTTTTTAAGCAGATAAGGCTTAATTTTATTAGACAAAGATTTCAAAATAAGTAAAATGTTTATTTTTTAAACTTTAAATACATGAATATTACAGAAAGTCAGACATTTAACATTTAAATCCAAAAATTAAGCAAAAATATCGGACAATCCAAGAACCATTCAAAGCTTTGATAAATAATCTGTCAACCCTTTGTTAGAAATTAATACTTTTTTTGTTCTACAAAATTAAGAGATTATAAAAAAACATTTTTGATAAAAAAAAATTAAAATCGGAAGCAAAATAAATCTCTTAATTTTTTATTTTATTTTTTTCTTTAAATTTTTAGTTTTCCAAGCCGAGCAAAATTGTGATATATATATGAAATTTATCCTCACAAATAATTTTACACTTCGGCTATTAAATAAAAAACAATTTTTATCTAAATTTTTTATTCGATTTTATATTTTTGATTAAAAAACAAATAAAGAAAACTTCTTTTCTGAAAGATTCTTTAGATAAAAATTTGTTTTTATTAACCCAATGATGATTAGTAGCTTTTATTAAAATATAAATAAATAAATATATTTTATATATTTCCCGGTTAGAAAATTTTTTTTCTTTTCTTTACATTTGAATTGTTAAAATAAAATTTTCAAAATTAATAAAAATTATATAGAAAATATTTCCGTTCTCTACATCTTTTTCATTTTTTTTGTTCTTATATCCTTCCCATTAAAAAATATAACCCGGTATTTTATTCTTTCTTTTTCTTTTAATTTTTTGGTTAAAACGAAAGTAAATTTTAATTTTTTTAATATTTATCTAAATATGTTTTAACCAAATTTATATAAATAATTTCTTAAAAAGTTAAACTGAATGGGAGCTAGCCGACAATTTGTAAGACTGAACAGTTTTTTTTGCTGACAAAATTTCAGACTTATTCGGCTTAATAGTTTTGAAAAAGTAATTAAAGTTGAAAAGGAAATATTTAAAAAAAATTTTTTCAGCAAGAAAAAAAACATTTAAATTTTCAAAAAAATTCATTAGTTAATCATTCAATTATTGTTTGTTTTATGTTTATGCACAGTCAGTCCCTCCGATATTGAAACTCTCCAACTTTTTGAATTCACTATATCTATACAATGAAATAGTATTCCTCTAATCCCTTCTGTTTATAGGAATTTGACTATACATATTTTTTATCTTTCTTATTTTTTTAAATTTAGAAATTTAAAGAATAACCTTCTAAAGAAATATACCTATCTCTATTTTATTTAATTTTTTAGTTTATTAAAACATGAATGGCACCCCGGTGATGTGTATTATATTTATATATTATTTTATAATCAATTTCTCTTTTACCATTTTTTATATTTTTTTAGTTTCTGGAAATTAAAAGAAAATTATTTTAAATAAAAACTTTGACATTAAACAGTTATAAAGAAGAAAGTTTCCAGAAATGTCTTTTATTACCTTTTCTCGTGAAGAAAATTTTTTAACTTTAAAACATTTTTAGTTTTGTATATTTTGCCGGCTAACTCCCATCTCTTTTTTATTTTCTAAATATATTTAAAATTTATAAAAACCTTTGAAAAATTTTTAAATAATTTTTTCGTCATTTTTACAAAATTAAAAAAAAAAGAAAGAATTCGATAAAAAAATTTATTTTTTTTTGCTTTATAATATTTTATTGAATTAAAATAAAGGAAATTTTAATATTTAATTATAATTAATATTATACCCATTCTTTTCTAACAGATCTGTCTTAAAGGTCTCAACATTCAATGTAAAGATTCCTCTGACAGCGTTTAAAACGCTTTTTATAAATATTTTCAAAATTTCAACAAATTTGTCTATCGAATTGAGGAAAATTTTGATAAAATCAATCATCTGCGGTGCAGAACGAGTGAATTTTTCTAAAACTCTAAAATTTCAAAGGCACTCTTTGAAATTTTGGCACTCTAAAGGCACTCTAAAATTTCAAAATTTTCGCCTGCGGCGATATAAATGCAATTTTTCTGAGCCTTCGGCGAAATAAATTCAAATATAATTTTCATTTTGTTTGTACCCGAGGGTACTATATCTTTATTTCCTCCTTTTACCGCATTTGAATTGCTCAATAATGTGAAAACAGTGAAAAATATGAGGAATAAAGTTATTTGTTAAAGATTTTAGCTATTTTAAATTATTCCGCATTTTGTTGTTTTGTAAAGGGCCACCCTATTTAATAATTTCCCAAAGTCAAAATCTGAAAGTACAGATGGGAAAAATGAAAAGAATTTTTTAAATTCTCTTTTTGTTATTATTTATATTTTTGGGTTTATTATTTTTTCAAATTTAACAATTATAATTTATACCAAAATTAAAATATTTCAAGAATTTTAAAATCAAATAAGGCACTCTTTTTAAATAATTAAATATATTCTTCAATTTCCTCATTTTCAATGAATATAATAGAGATCATCAAATGTTAAAGGGCCAAGTAAATTTTGTCGAATAACACTAAAATCTTCGGTTGGAGGTGATTGACGAGAATTTTGTTGATTTTCTTTATTATTTAATTCTTTATTATTTTCATCAATTTGAACTCGACAATCACCGTTACAAGGCATTTGAATTGGAACAACCAATGAGCAGCGATGTTTATTTAAATAGGATTGAGAAGGTGGTGGACCTAAAAAAAGAAAAATTTTTTTAAAATTATTTAGGTGGAATAATTAAAATTATTTAGGAAAAAAATTATTTAGGAAACTTTTTGCATATTTTTAAAAATAATATTTTTTGGTTACCTTACCATATTTCCATCAACCACAAATAATGTTTAAAAACTCAGAAAAATTAATATTTCATTCTAAATTTATTGTACCTATCCAAGCTGTTGATGCACTAACACCCTCTCTTCTAACAACAAATTGGCCCTGTCCTGCCAAACAAATTTGTTGTAATTCTGCCATAGTTGATTGAGAAGGTTCTGAAGTTAAATTCGAAGGAACAGAAACAGAATTTGATAATTTTTGATTTTTTATTTTATTATTTTGAGATGTACAATGATGAACTTCTACTTCGACTGGCAATTCAATAACATGCATTCCATTAGTGCAACAATCTATTTTAGTTAAATTTATTTAGAGAAATATTTTTAAAAAAGAATTAAATATTTTAAAAATTATTTATTTAAAAAACAAAAATGGAAAAAAAATATTGTGCTCTAACAAAACAAAAAATTAAAAATATATTTTTAATATCAAACTGACAAAAGTACACAACTAATAATCTACAAAAAAAAAATATTTTTAGAGGAAAATAATTTCCTCTTCCTCATATTCTTCAAATTATTTTATTATTTTTTGTTGTTTTTGTAGATGGTCAACTAAACACAAAATAATGTTTTTGCTATACTTAAATATTAAAAAACCTTCCTTTATATTTTTTATTTATATTTAAGGTTAGTAAATTACAATATAATGGTTATTTTGTACATTTGAAAAATAATTTTATTGTGTGCAAACAAATTAAATCAAAATTTACCATTATTATTTTGTTCATAAATAGAATTATTAATAGTTAATAAAGCAGTTCCAGACATTCTTCTATTTGTTTTAGGTGAATTTGTGTTTGATTTTGATGAATTTTGTTGATTATCTTCTTTAATTGGGGATTGAGGTATTTCGGTGTTATTTTTTGTTTGATTTATTTTGGTTGATGCCATTGCTTTGGCAACTAGATTCTTTAGAAAAATAAATTTAGATTTTAAAGAATTTTTTTTTTAAATTTACTCTAAATGATCTATTGGATGGCTGTTGAGTTGTCATTAGACCGGTGCGCGCTGCCCCTCCACTTCCATTACCATTAATTTCCAGAAGAATGGATGCTGATGACCCTCGACGGCTAAAAATATTTTTTCAAACTCTACTAAACTAAATGTCTTTGAGGTCAATTGAGTCTGGGAATTAATGGTTTTATCTAAGACTCAAATGGCATAGTTTGCCCATTTGAGTATAGGGAGTTGAGAAAATTTTCGTTTTGCCTTCCCCCGCCTATTTTCTCATAATCTCACCTATTTGAGTTAGCATTAAGATTATTGGCAATATCCGTAGTGTTTGTAGTTGTTTGATTTGGCACTTTAGTATTAGTTGAGCGTTGACCAAAACCTGTCGGAGCCATTGCCTAAAAATTATTTTTAATTTAAATATTTAATATAATTTACCGCAACAAGTCTAGATACTGTTGGTTTTTTGTGTTTCTTTTCTTTGCTACCATGAAATTTTGGTTTTCTCGCGGCACAGTTACAAATTACACAAACACCAAACAGCAGAAAGAATACTGAAAAGGAGAAATGTTTTTATTTTATTTGTAAAATTGGGTTCAGCGAATTACAAAAAAACTGCAACGGTGAAATATTGGTCTGAGGCCATCCCTTAGCTTATTTTGTATCTTTTTTGATTTATTATGTCATCTGATTTTTAAAAATTGACGTTAACAAACCAAAATAATATTGTCCCAGAGGGAGTAGGTCCCGAAACCAAACAATGTTAAGAACCCAAAATCATCCAACAAAATCAAAAATAAAAGCGAAAAAGGAAAAAGCTTACCAATACATGCGCCGTTCATTACAAAAAAACCTGCAATTGTTTAAAATTAGTAAAAATAAAAAAATTAAAATTATTTAAAAAATTCGAATATTTTTTAAGAATTACTTTGTATTTATTTAATAGTTAATTAAAATTTAAAAGAAATTCACCAAAAAGCATGTCTAACTCTCCTTCACCATTTCCAAAATCTTTAGACTTCATATTTCCGTTAGGCTCTTGGTATTGTCGTTGATTTGTATTTTTAGTTAAAACCTGGGGAGAACTTTTTTCTGAGTCTGTTGTTTGCGGAAATGAACTAAAAATATTTTGAAGGAAAAAGAACAAATTATAGGTTATAAAAATAATTAAGAAATGATTTTTGAAGAAATAAAATATTAAATATTTATTTATTTATTTATTTATTTTGTTTTTAAAAAAATATATAAAATAAAATTTTAACCATTCTTTTCAAAATAAAGGTACATTTTTAAGAAAAAAGTAGAGACTCCTTGAAATATTGAATGGATGGCTAATGTAACAAATGTAATATCCACGGCACATTTATTTTAAAAAAATTGAAAAGAAAAAATGAAGGGTTTCTTGTCATGTAAAAAAATAAAAAAAAAAGGCTTCTAAGAAAAGAATAAAAAAAAAACCAATTTAAAAAAAGAAAAGCAAAAGGGTATAAACATAAAAAGAAACTTTTAAAAATAAAACTTGATTTTTGCTTTTTATTTTTTTAAATAAAATTTTCTAAAAAAGTTTTGATAATTTTATTTAAATATTTTAAAAATAAAACTTTAATTTTTGTTTTATTTAAATAAATCAATTTAAATATTTAAAACTAATTTTATTTCAAATTTAGAAAATCAAAAATTATGACGAGCATTTTATTTAAAAAAAACGACAAATGTTTCTTTAATAAAATTGTAGTTAGAAAATGAATAAAATAAACTTTAAAAAAAGGAAATTTGAAACTTATTTAAAAAATAGAGAAAAAAAATAAAATCTAAAAATAAATGTTTAAATAATTGGAAATAATTATTAAAAATTAAAATTAAAAAATAAAATAGATTTTAAATGATTTGGAAAATTTCTGAATCATTAAAGGAAATAAACCTGAATTAGTTTATTCACTAAATAACATTTAATCGGGTGGGAGACCCCGACAATTTATCGTATCCCCATTAACATTTGATTTAAATAAAATCAAAATTTGAATTTTTTAAAATATCCCTCCAAAAATATAAATAGTAAAAATCATTTTTAATTATTTTTAGCTCAAAAAACTTAAAAATTATTTCAAAAAATAAACTCACATATTTTGTAAAATAACAGAAAGTAATTGTTCTCTATAGCTTTGTTGTTGTTGAATTAATGAAGGTTTTGCAGTAGTAGAGGGTAAAAGACTTAAAGGGCCATCACCTTTAATCACTGCCACAGTCTACTTTTATTTATTTATCGGCTGTTGAAATT
>ABLG01000454.1:0-11577 GCA_000172435.1 Meloidogyne hapla
GGTTTCATTGGCATTTGAGTCAGGAGGAGCTTGAATGCTTCAAGCATATCTTCAGCTTTCTTTGCCTTAACAGGGACTCCAAAGAGCCTTTTTGAAGAACATCAATTCCCAGGAGCAAATATCTATAGCCTTTATTATGTCTAGAGAGAGCTTGGAAATCAGCCAAGTCCACTTGAACATCTGTCATGAAGCCTGCAGCTATTGTTTTACTTCGGGAAAAATGTATCCTCTTAGGACGCATTAGAGTATAAGTACGGTGTCCCTCTAAATAATTTTGTACAGCACTTCTCGGTAAACCTTTAATAATTTTTCGTGCCTCATGCCACAATCTATCGACTCCTGAAAATGCTGCGGGGGATTTTGGATTATTATAGAGCTGTTGTAAAATTTTATTATTTTCCTCCATTATTTAAAAATTACCAAAGTGATGGTCTAAATCTTTTTATATCCGCTTCTTTGCGTTTAGCACTTATAAGCCTTTCCATCCATATTCTTCCTGATCTTTGGGAACGGCGAATTCCAGTAGGTCTTCTCACTACTCTTCTTACCCGTTCAATTGGTTCAGGGCCTTCCCATTTTCTTTTTAATTTTTGACGTCTTTTAATATCATCTTCTCTACGAGCTTGAGCTAATGCTACTTGATCTATAGGAACCCTTTGTTCTCGAATTTTATTTTTCCTTTGTAAATATTCATCTTTACGTTTTTTCTGTTTTAATTGCTCTTCCTGCTTTGCATCATAGCCTTTTCTCCATCTTTTTATACCTTCAGAATCTTCTGACTTAACCCTTTTTGTAATCTCTCTTGTTGGGTTTGGATCAGATACAAGAGGAGCATCTATAGCGTCAGGAATAGCAGCGGGTATTGAGATTGGAGGAGAGGGAGGTAATGGAGCATTTTGTGGTGTAATAATTTCTTCTGACTCGGCTCCTTCTGTCTTAATTCTTTTCTTAGGTTTTTTACTCTTTTTAATTTTCTTTGAAACTTTATTTATTTTCTTGGAACCTCTAGAAGTAGAGGGTTGAGTAGGAAGAGGGAATGTAGATGTTGAGGGACCTTCATAGTTTTGTTCGGAAGTTGAAATAGAAGGGGTTGGGACAATATTGTATGCACGATTTGGAGGTTGTTTGGGGTATGAAGAGTACGAAAGATCATCCACATATCGTCATCATCTTCACCAATATTTGTCGAAGGATGAGCTACATTTTGACTCATAATAGCTCCTTTGGGAGATGCAACGAGCTCAACTTTAACAGGGCGATTCTCTCTTTCATTTCTCATTGTTAGATAACGTCTCAGCTCTTGATTATAGAGAATATTTTTAACGGAAGCTCTATCTTTTTTCCTCCTTGCTCCTTCCATCTCTCTCTTTGTAAAATCAATATTTGGTTCGCCTGTATCATAAGTTGTAAGTCCTCTGTAAATATCTTGAGGAACGAGAACAAATTTATTTGCCATTATTAAAATTATTAGATTAAATTTTAAAATTAAGTTTTGCTATTTATAGTAAATGATCGAGCCAATTCAATAAGAATAGGAGTAATGAGAGCTGCAAATACTCCTCCTCCAAAACCGCTGCCTTTTTGATTTAAAATTTTTCTGGCTCCTCTTTCGCTCCTAGCACGACTCATACGTCGAACAAAATCCACATATGGTAAGAGTCGTTTCTTTTGACGTGTAGAAAGATTAAATCTCGATTTGACAATATTTAAACAAATTTCTGCTAAAGTCAAAAGATGTTGAGAATTTGCTAGTCTTAAGAGTCTCCTAACTTTCCCTTGAGATTTTGTACGTGCAAGCTTTTGCAAAAAGTCAATATTTTCTTTTACTAATTGACTAACCATTTTTTAAAAACCGTTTTTAGGAATGAAAATTATTTTTTCTTCGTCTTGTTTAAATATACTGGTCCGAAGTTTTAAACTAGGATCTGAAGATGCATGCATGTCGATAACCAAGTATCCATAAGGCTCTTTAGTAGCTTGTTTATAGGCGTCCAGGAAGTAATCTAGCTGACGAGGAAAAAGTTGTACTCCAATATTACGAACAGATAAAGCAGAATTTGGAGAGCGCATTAGCACTATGTATTGAGCATTCTGTCGTGCAACTTTTATTTTTCTCTCGAATAAATTTTGGGTGACAAAGACGACTGAAAAATTTTGATGATGCGACTTTTTAGTGAATAGCTCAGACAAATATTTCTCATCTATAGAAGTGAGCAAATCATCGAGAATAAGGAGCAATGGTTTGGAAAATTTTTTAATAAGCTCCTCTGGAGGAGCCCCAGCATAAACACTTACTCCAGACTTTTGAAGAAGAGGCACGATGTTACTCATTTCACCAAAGCAATATAATATAGATTTGGGGATAGGATCAATTAAATAACCCGATTCGGCAATAAATTTTAATAAAAATGTGCTCTTTCCGCTAGAACTTGGACCAGAGACAATCATACCAAAAGGCGATTTAAAATTCAGTTCTTTATTAGAAAATGATTCCATTACAATTAATTTTAGAAAATTAAGTAAAGAATTACAAAAAATTAAACGTATCAAATAAAAATTTTTCAAAAATGATTTACTGAATCGATGCAATAGCTTCCATCTCTTCTTTTTCCATCTCTGCCGCTTGCTCCTTCAAAGCTTCCAGTTTTTGAGCCTGAGATGGGATGGCTGTTGTAGCAGCCGATAATTGGTCGAAAAATTCATTAAGTATTCCTTCTTCGGCCGTAGGAGGAGGAGGAGGTGTTGGTGGTGCAATAGGTGTAATAGGAGGAGGTGTTGGTGAAGAACGAGGAGGTGAAAGAAGAGGAGTAGGTTGACTTATAGGAGGTTGAGGCTTAAGAGTTGTTTGATTTTTAAGTGTAGGAGTAGGAAGAGCAGATGGAGGAGGAGGTTTCACATCTTTATTTTCCTCACAACACTTGACATCACAAAAGCTCCCATTAATATTAAATACTCTCCCTTTATTACGAAGTTTGAAGAAACAATGACCAGGTAAGTCGTAAATTTTATCAAGATGGCACAAAAAGCGGCTCCCACTGCAATCGAGTGCACCAAGTTGTTACTCCCTCCTTAGTGATGACAAAGTCCAACTCCACCTCTGTGCTCTTACACTCACGACATCTCCCGGCTTGGTCGTATGGAACAAAACGAGGAGTGGAAAGGCGGGAGCTTGAGAGCGTAATTCCTATTGAGGTAATATTAAACTCTACCTCCGGAAGAATTTGGGAGGCGAGAAATTTCTTGTCGCTCATATTCAAAGCCATTTTAATTACTTAATTAATCTATAAAATTAAAAATAATTAAGTTGAATGAAAGGAAATTATTAAAATGATTTCGAACAATTACTAGGAATTGGATATGCTCTAAAATTAATAATTATAAGCAAACTCCTCCCACAAAAGAACTATCAAAAATTAATTAATTTATTTAAATTATAATTTATTAATTAAAATTAATTAAATCTAAGCAGACTCAATTGTCTTGTTAGTTCACAAATCCTATTGCTGCTCAGAGAAAAGAATTTATCGTTTATATAAGTTAAAAGAGGGAATTTGAGTCACACCACTACTCTGCGTCTCTTACACAACTTTTCTTACACTATTTTTAATTAAGCTAAATCTCAGACTCTATTGTCATGTTAGACCACTGTTCCTAGTGCAAGGGAGAGAAATGTATTTATCATTTGTATAAGTTAAAAGAGGGATTTAGAGTCTAACCTACTACTCTGCGTCTCTAACATTTCTCCTCTTTAATCAAGAAAAGAGTACTGTAATTTTCGCGCACTACCATCGGCAACATGAAAGAAAAACCTTTGATCTTTTATTATTTTCTAATTAATAATTAATAAATAAATCAAAAAACAAAAACACAATTTAAAAGTTTTATACAAAAAAAAACAATAAACACCATTGTCTCGTTTCACTCATTAAATTTAAGGCTCTAAAGAGAGCCTTATGGGTTTAAGATGTTGTTGTTCAGTTGCACTCCATCAATTGTCCATCAACCACCAAATTATTTAATTAATTATTTAATTGTTCTACCCCTTACCCCCCGACTTCGATTCATTGGTGGGATAAAAGAGAGAGTCACTAATTGGGTAATTACACCCTATCCCCCTCGCTGTTTGGTCAATTAAACCCTTTGACACCAAAAGTAATTAATTATGTACTAATTGTTCTAGCCCTTACCACCCCGACTTCGATTCGTCGGTAAGATAAAAGAAAACCAATTAGTAGGTGCTAATTGGTCAATTACCCCTCCCCCCCGACTTCGATTCATTGGTGGGATAAAAGAGAGAGCCACTAATTGGGTAATTACACCCTATCCCCCCGCTGTTTGGTCAATTAACCCCTTTGACACCAAAAGTAATTAATTATGTACTAATTGTTCTAGCCCTTACCACCCCGACTTCGATTCGTCGGTAAGATAAAAGAAAACCAATTAGTAGGTGCTAATTGGTCAATTACCCCTCCCCCCGACTTCGATGTATCGGTAAAGTTCAAAGGGAAATGTTCAAAAGGTGCTAATTGGTCAATTAACATCAAAGGGAATAAGCCGACAACCCCCTACACCCTTAGGAAGATCAAAGGAATTTTGCCGAAAACCCCTTACACCCTTGGGATTTAGCGGACCCCTCCCCCCGACCCCGACTAGTACCGGCCCCTAACAATTAATTTATTTTCAATTTATAAATTACCATTATATTCACACCATATAAAAGATTTAATCTTCTTTTAACCCATCGTTCAATTGTTGAATTATATTTCATAAAAATTGCATAAATAATATAAAATGCGAACATTGCCAAAGCTTCTGTCCAATAAATACGTTCATCCAAAAAGAAAAAACTTAAACAAAGAATTGCAATTCCATAAAATGTTATATCTCTATAAAGTGGCCACCAAGTTAGACTAAGAACATTTCTAGAAAAAAGTGTGCAAAAAGAGAGAACACAAAGAATGTTAAATGTTGCACTTCCAACAATTGTGCCAACGCCAACATTATTTTCTGTTATAAAAACACCAAAAAGTGAAGTAAACTATTTTTAAAGAAGAAATATTATTTAAATAAATTAATTAAAAAACAAACAAATTCAGGTGCCGAACCACCAGCAGCCATAAAAGTTGCCCCAGCAACATCATCACTTATTTCCAACTTTATATATATTTTGATAATATTTTTTTAATAAATAATAAATTACCATTTCAGTAATTACCCCTAAAGAAGGCACAAAAAATTCATCACAAACAATTGCCAAAGCTATAAACATATATATTAGTCCAAAAAAGTCTAAAACAACAGCGCCCTTTCTCCGTTGTTGTAAAGTAAATAAATCCGCCGGAAAAGGATTTTGTTCTGATTTACTTCGATTTCCTTTTAAAAAATATTTTGAGAGAATTTTCTTTTTCTTCATAACATTTATTAAAAACTTTTTCGAAATTTCAGAAATAAAACTTTTTTATTATAAAAACTTAAAAATAACCTAAAAAACATTTATTAATTTTATTCAATATTTGTTCATTATTAATCTCTCTACTACTCCTTCTTTTTGGCTTAAAATCCTCTGAAGAATTTTCAAAAGTTGTCAATACAAAAAATAATGCAAAAATTAAAAGAATAATAATAAAAAAATGTGGCAAATAATATTTTATAATTTTATAATATTTTCTAAATAATTCTACTGGAAAATTTAAAAAAAGAATATTTTTTAGAGAATATTATTACCTTGATTTGTTTTTTTGGTAATTTTTGATTTAATTATTGTAGAAGACCTCAAAAAAGTATTTCTTTTGTTATTTTTTAATAACATTTATTTTCCTATAAAAATTATATTTTTTAAAAAAACAAAAAATATTTATAAAAGCAAAATCCTTCAAATGTCAGCTTTGAATTTGTAGAGCCATTAAGTGCCCCCCCAGGGATGAATTAAACGGATGGCGGCTGCGAGGACATATAAAATCGAAAAGTTCTCGGCCATAAACGCGCAAAATAAAAATGTTGAAGTTTCTCAATTTTCAAGCTTTTAATGAAGAAAAGAAAGCTTTAGAGAATAAATAAATAAATAAATAAATGTTTTGAAAAGATTAACGAGTCAAAAAGTTTTTGAAATGGAATAGAAAAAAATTAATAAAAACGTTAAAAGTTTTTTGATTTAAAAATATTAAAAAGACAAATATTTGTAAAAAAAATAAACAAAAAATTTATAAAAATTCTAAAAATATTTTATTTATTTCTTTTGTTTTTTTAAGAAAATCTTTCTTTTAATTATTTAATATTTTCAATTGTTTATTTACTAAATAATGGTCAAATATTTTTTATTTAAACAATTTATTATTTTCTGGTTGGCAGCGCATTGCTCGATGGTCATTTCATGGTCATTTAATTATTAATTACTCTTTCTCCCTAAAATATTTTTTGTTTAAATTTTTATGTATATTTTGTCCAGCCGGATCAGATTTTCTTTTCCTCCATTTATTTAATGACCTTCATTTGCTTCCCCTCTTTCAAAAATATTCTAACCATTTTTCCAATTATTTTTCTTTTTTTATAAATTAATTTATTTTTTAATTAAACACTGGTCAACAATAAATTGAAAAAAAAAAGAAAATTAAATTTAAGAATTCTTTAAATATAATTTATTTAAAATTCCAAAACTTTAATTCTCTTTTACTTTTTTAAACATTATTTTAACCACAAAAATGATTTTTTTTATTTTTGTCTAGAGTAAACTTTCCATTTTAATTCCATACATTCTGGACCGCCGTTATTTTATAAAAAAACATTTAAAAGTAAAAGACAAAAAGAACGTTTATTTTTTCTTATTCAAATAAATAAATTAATTAATATAATCAGTGATTTATGTAGATTTCTTCATAAATAAATAAAAATGTTTTGTAATTAATGATTGAATGGGATATTTAAATAATTTGGGATTTTTTGGCCTAAATTATTTATTCAAATTTTGAAAAAAAAAGTTTTGTTTTTAAACAGCAAAAAAGGTAAATCTATTATAAATCCTCAAAATAACATTTTTATCAAATTATCAAATAAAAAATCAACCTTTCTCCAAAGAAATTAACAGAAAATTTAAAATTGTGAATTTTCCATTTCTTTTACCTTCTTTATATTTATTTTGTTTTTTTCCCTAAGTTTCCTTTAATTCCCAACCTAGGGCGATGATTTGATGAGCACTTTTGGCCATGAGACTGGTTGAAGAGGTGTGTATTTATTAGTATATTTTGTCTGGACAGAGGACGTAAATAAAAGAAATGAAGGCTGTTTTTGTTTTAAAAAAAAATAAAATATTTGTTGGGGATGGCGGTCTATATATTTATAGTGTTGTTGTTTATTTTTGTTTATTTGTTTTTGCAAACAAACCAGCTGGCTTAGAAATTTAGTTAAATATTAAATTTATTTTAGAGAATAATTTAATTCTTTTTATTTTGGCATTATATTTTTATTAATTTTTTGACCTATTATTTATTCAAGAATTTTACGTTCAAGAATTATTTTATTATTTGTATTTATTTTACCAAAATCGACGGATATTTGTTTTTAATTAACTTAATCTATTTTTGTATAATTCTTAAAATTTATTTTGTATTATCTACCATTTAAGTCCTCTCTCAATTTATTTTACAAATATTTTTATTTGTTTAAATCTTTTAACCCTTTTACAAACTTTTTTACTTTTCCTACCATCTTTTTTTTACTTTCACGTAATTATATTTATTTTTATTATTTTTTATATATAACCCCTTTGTCCCTACAAATTATGGCCTTTCCGTGCGCACCTACATATTATTTCTTTTTTTCTTTTCGTTTGTCTGTTTGTTTATTGTCTGATAAATATACAATATTTTTACTATTATTTTCTTTTTTTTTTGTCTACAAAAAATACAAAAAATTATTTTATGATTAGAGGAAGGGGGGGGGGGGTATTTACTACTTTCATTTATTTATTTTTATTTATTTATTTAATCCCTCAATTCTTAGAACAATTTTATTTTGATATATTTTGTATTTTTGTACAATTAAATTGTAAAATTTGACTTGAAAATTTGTAAACCTTAAATAAATTTGTTTGTATTTTTTTACAATTATCATTAGATAATTTGTTTAAAATTCTGGTATTTCTTTTTGTATTTTATTTTTTATTTTTCGTTCAAGAATTTTACGTTGTTTTACTTTTTTTAGACTTTTTTTTCTTTTTCTGTTTCTTTTATATATCCACTTTTTTTTCTATTTATTCTAGTCTTCTATTTATTCGTAAAAAACGTTGAAGAATTGTCCATTTATATTTATTTTTACTTCTATTCTACACTACCTCCCTTTTTTTATTTTCTAGCCCGTCCTTTGGGCCATTTCTCTGTTTTTTCTTTTTTTTTGCAATCGTACAAACGAATGGCCATCCATTTAAAAAAGTCTTCTCTTCTAACCAGACGAATGATTGAAAAAGTGGACGATGGCCAGTCTTTTCTTTCTTTAACATTTTTTTAATTGCTCTGTTGGTCACTCAATTGCTAAAAAGAAACTAAAAAATATACTAAAAAGACCACTATTTATTTATATTTATTTTAAACAAATTCATATTTTACACCAGAAATCATTGAGTTTTTAAGTAAAAACGTCAAAATTGTTCTACATATAATAATAATTTTCTAATTTTTAGAAAATTTTGTTTTTTTATTACATATCTCTAATTATTTACCTATCTCCTCTATTGATTATTCTTATTTTTTTTTTAAATATTCTGACTTTTACTTTAAACTTTTTCTTTGTTTTTCCTCAATTTAAAAATTTGATTCAGAATTCTCATAATTTATTAATTCTGAAAAATTCTGGTTTTTGTTTAAAATAAATAAAACTAGAATTCCGGTCAGAATTTGATAACTAGAATTTTTATTTTTATATACTAGGGTTTGTTTGTTTCTCATTTATTTCCTTCTCTTTTTCTTGAATGCCTTTACTTGAATTTTTTGTTTTGTCTGGCCCCCTCCCCTTCCTACAAATGTCCAGTGTTGGCAAAATAAAAAAAGAAAAGCATGGTCTATATATTTACCCTTATGAATTTTGCGTATAAAATTTGCGGATGTTTTTATTTTCAAAACTCCAATCCGCAAATTTCCTAACACAATTTTTACACGCAGCCCCCAGCATCTCCATTCAATAGCTGCGGCCGCAGCTGTGGCTAATAATAATATGTCCATAAGGCAAGCAAAAACACGTATTTAGTAAACAAAATAACGAGTAACAAATAATATTATTTACTACTATTTTTTGTATATTTATTTATTTGTTGTTGTCCATCAAATGTCTCTTAAATAAAATAATTGGTTTACATAGAACTTGTTTATTTTTTTAAATTGACCTAGAGGATTTCTGAGTCATTCATGTAGCAGATTTTATGTCCCAAAAATCCCAATACATCCGGAAAATCAGTTTTAATATTTTTCGGAAAATACACAAATTTTTTAGAATAAATAAAATATACCATAATCTTTGTGACTGTAAATTCAATTTAATGTAAAATATCATATAATTGTAAATCTTCACAAAAATATTTTTATGAAAAACATCTGAATATACATAAAAATATTCAAAAATATTTCTCTAAATTATTCGATCATTTCAGACCATGACAATTTTACAAAAACTTTTTCACTTCCAATTTCCATTTAATTTATTGTCCTATTTTCCCCTTTATTCAACAGCCACTTCTTACTTGGTCAATGGATAGGAGCATTTGAGCAACGCAATTGTGCAACAATTTATTTTCTAACAACCAGTTTTTTAACAATTAATTTTTGTCTAAAAAGGTAGAGAAAATCTTCTCTCAAACCTGTTATTTCTCTTTCTGCTAATTTATTTTTTTACGTCCTCGCCCTTAAATGGAAGAACTTTTGGAGATTTTTTGGCAATCCTTTGGCCCTTTTATTTTTTAAAACCTTTTATTTGATTTCTAATAAGCCTTTCAAAATACATCAAAGAAATATAAAAAAAAAAGATTTTCTTTTACCGTCTTTCATATAAACATATAAAAGAACGTCTATTCTAAATGTCCGTTAGGGTAGTTGGAAAATGAATTGAAGGTAAGGCATACAATAAAAATATTTTTTTTTTATTTGATTTGTTTGGCTGTTTGTTGCTTGCTCATTTTTATTCTTTTTATGATTAAGTCTCTTCACCAATGTTTTGTATATTTTTCTCTTTTTCATTTGTTTACTCATGGGCAGTCTCGGCCACCAATCGCATTCTTTTCTTTTTCCTTTCACTTTTATTTTATTTATTTTAAATCATTCATTTTAAGCACATATCCGAACATTTTGCTAAAATTAAAAAAAAAAAATAAGATTTAAAACAAAACAGTTTTAATCAGCATGATTAACACTTTAATTTGCTTCAATTTCATAAGTTTATATAAATTTTATTATTTATTTAGATATTAATTAAATCTTCTGCTTATAAAAATTTAGAAAATTTAATTTAAATTTATTATTTATTTTTATTTTCATCGTTTTTACTTAACAAAAATTGTAGCCCTTTCTTCTTTTTTATATATTAATTTTAAATAAATATTTTTGTTCTTTTGTTTACAAAATATCTCTACAAATATCTGAGAGAATTACAAACACTTTTTTGTTTTCTGTTTTTGTTTCTATTTTAGAGGTGAAAATAACAAATAATTTATTTTATAATTTATTTTTAATGTGATTATTTTACTTCATCCACTACATCTCTTTTTTCCTTTCCAGTTAATTCTTTAAAGATTTCTATGCCAATTTACTGACTTATTAACATCTTTAATTTGTTTATTTTCCATTTATTTCTCTATTATTTTCTTCAAGTTTTTTCAAGTTTATTTATTTTTTGTTTTGGCTAAAATTTAATATATTGGTCACGAGTTATTCCGGTAAGGACGAAGGCTATTCACGTTCAACTTATTATTTAGTAGTCAACTGGTTGGCTGTATTGCTCAACCAACGTCCCTTTCTCTTATATTTGTTGGTGCGCCTTTGTTTGTTCTCAACAAATAGAGACAGAGTAATTCTTCTTTTACACAAACATTTCTGTACAAAAGCGAAAGTGAACACTCACACGGATTGAAAGGAAAACGTGAAAAAAATTGTTGGTTGAGTGAATGAAAGTGAGGGGGGATGAGGATCGGAAAGAGGTAAAAAATAAGAAGAAAAGAAAAGTAAATGATGGAAACGTTCGATGATTGGTAAAAAAATGGCCAGGCTGGACTACTACAATTCAAACACTCAAAAACTTTTAGACGAAAAAAAAGTTTTATATTATTTAATAAAAAGTATGGCTCTTGTCCAGTTTATGCGTCCCATGAAGATTTATGCGTCCCAAAAAGTTAAAAATTGGATTTTCTATGGATTTCAAGGTTGGGGTTGGGTTCATTAACATTTTTCTTGGTTCGGGACCTATGGACAGTTGGTTCGAGACCATTCGTAGGCCTATTCATATAAATTTCGGTAGTTATGGTGATTTTTCTGAATTTTTAAAAAATTGTCTATAACTATCATAGATCTATATGAATATGCCTACGAATGGTCCCAGATCAAC
>ABLG01000449.1:0-34540 GCA_000172435.1 Meloidogyne hapla
TTCCATATTGGACAACCTTTAATGTCATCTGAAGAAACTCACTCTGCCAAAAGTTAACCCTGGATGTCTTTCTCAATAATGTTCTGCCGGAATTGGCATTATCACGCTGCTACACATTCCATAGACCGAATATGTCTCTAAAGTCTTCCAGAAATAGTCGTGGTATTCAATTATGAGGGATGAATGAAATTTTAGAAAATTGAATATAACTTTTCAAAAGGGTATGTTTAAGCTTACGAATGGTGTCAGAACAACTGGCCATGGTTTCCGGTCCCGATAAACTATAACGGAAACGTATGCCAACCCTAAAAACCGATCAAAAATCGATTTTTCGAAAATTGAATTTAATTTGGCCGGCCAAATCTAATTTGGACTGATATTTAATTTGGACGGTGACATATATTTAGCATTATATTTAGATTTTTGATCGTAAATTATCCTAGATTTGAGATGTTCAAGCTCCATGATTAAATCAGAAGCATAATCTTCAATGTCCAAGTAAAACATTATATTTTTTAAAATTCTTTCTTGATATTTCATTAAATATAGCTTAATAACTAAAATAAAAATAATGTCTTCAAAATACAAAAATAATATAAATAAAAATATTTTTTTATTAAAGTGCAATGCGGCAATTTGGATTTACATAACAAGTACAGTTGACTCTCGTTATAGTCCCACCCCACGGGACCGGCCGATGGGTGGGACTATAGCCGTTGTGGGACTATATCGTTGTTTCCATTTGAAAAATTTAAAAATTTTTTTAACATTTTTTAAATATTTTATCATTCGTATCATTCGCACAATATCATATATAGAGCCCGGATTTTTATGTAAATACATATTTTTTTTTGCAAATTTGTCATAGTGTAAAAAGTACGAAAAACACACTTTCCGCTCATTTTTAAAATCATAGAGGGGGTTTCTATTTCCATATAATCCATATTTTTACATATTTCAGACTTTAATACATAATCCATATTTTAATCCATATTTTGAAGTTTTTTGAGAAAAAATTGGAAAATGCCGAAAATTCAGTCAAAATCTGTGTGGATGCGTGAATATATTAGAAGAATTAATGGAATAGACGTATATACAACAAATGGAAAAGTAATCTATTGCCAAGCTTATCAACACAGGTCTATTCAGCGACAAAAAACAACATTCTAAGCACTATTCAGATTCCATGCGAGCAATTTTCGCAACTTTCTCAGCATAATGAAACATCAAAGCATAAGTCACACTGCGATAGATTTATGCGTTCATCAAACAGTAAACAACCATTTCTGAATTCAAATGAAACACCAAATGTATTTGCATCAGGATTGTGCAAGGCTTTAATTTCAGCAAACATTCCATTATGGAAATTACAAAATAGTGCATTTCGAAGCTTTTTAGAAAAAATTTCAGGGAAATCTATTCCAGACGAATCGACTCTAAGGAAGAATTACATGAAGAAAAATTTTCTTGAGGTTTTATTTTTTAAATATCTCTTAATTTTTATTCACTCAAAGACAATGGAACGAATCAAAACAAAAATTGGCAAAGCCTATGTTTACGCCATGGTCGATGAGACTACTGACTTAGTTGGACGATATGTGGCGAATTTGCTTGTTGGTAAACTTGAATGCGATAAATTTACACCTCCCAGTCTGATCTCAGTAAAAATGTTGGAGAGGACGAATTATTCGACTATTTCTCGTTTTGTGAATGATGGCCTAAGTTAGTTTTTTATTTGTTAGTTTTTATTTTTAAAGGAAATATGGGTATTGCCGAAGATAGGGTGTTGTTACTAGTCAGTGACGGTGCTAAATACATGTTGAAGGCCGGTCTGTTGTGTCCGTACTTGCAGAGAATATGAATGAATAAAAATAACCCAGCATCGGGTTGGATGGTGGCACAGTCGGTTGTGCTCTGGTCTGGGTCCCTTTCCATGATGGTTCTATTCCATCTCCCATCCAATGAATTTTTCCGCAGCATGAACATAATACGGTCGATCGCTGAAAGTTTTTTATCCATCAATGCTGCATGTAACATGTGTTTGTCATGCGCTTAATCGTGTAGCAGAGGAAGTAAGGGGAAATTTTCCAGAAGTTGACTCTCTTATTTCAAACTCTAAAATGTTTAAATTCTTTAATAAATCTTTAATAATTCCCTTCATGAATAGGTATTCCGTAAAGCTCCTTCAAGGGTGGCTGTCTACAAAGATCTATGTCCTGAACTTAAGCTGCCCCCACATTCTATTCTTACAAGGTGGGGAACGTGGATCAATTCAGTTGTGTTCCACTCAAATTACTTCCAAAAGATTAAAGCTGTCGTTGATACTTTCGATCAGGAAGACGCTCTATCTATTCAAAAAGCACAAAAATCTCTTAACAGTCTTACTATTCGATCTCAACTTGCTTATATTCAGGCTAAATTTAAATTTTGGATTTCATTATTTTTTCTATTTTTAGGCAAATTTTAGCTCAATTCCAACTTCAATTCAAAAATTGGAGGCTCAGGGTCTGACACTCGCAGAATCCCTTGATATTTTGGGCGAACTGAGAAGCAAAATTGCACAATCAAAAGGGCAAATTGGTGAAAGTGTGCTTAAGAAGTTCAATAATGTGCTAGAAAAAAATCCTGGTTAGTGAATAGGAAAATCTTAAAAATTGAAATCCAGCTTCAGATCTAAAAATTTTGATTGATGTTGCAAAGGTTCTGACGGGTGGAGAGTCTGAATTTGATTTAGAACCCGATAAGATCGCATCTCTGAAATACGCTCCTATTACATCAGTCGATGTAGAAAGAAGTTTCTCTGCATATAAATCGATAATCACGGAGAAGCGAACTAGTTTGACGCCAGAAAACATTGAAATTCATTTGATTTGTTATTGTGAGAATAGAAATCAATTTTTTGAATGAATTTATTTAATAATCTTTTGATTTTCGTGCAAAATATTTTATTTTTTATACATATTTTTATCCATATTTCGTCAATTTTTCATCAATATTTAAGTACATATTTCGCGATTTTTAATCCATAAAAATCCGGGCTCTAATCATATATCATTCGTATTTAAATTAAAAATCATTCATTCAAGGTTCCTTAGAAATTTAGAGACCTCGACATCACTAATAAAACAAAAAAAAAAGAAAATTTTTAAGTAAATATTATCAAAAATAGGTCAAAAGCACTAAAAGTAAGGAAAAATAATAATAAAGAATGCAAACTTCCAAAAAATATTAAATAAAATGTCAAATTTTTCATAAAAATTAAAAAATTCCCTTAAATTTTGAAAAAAATGGGACAATAACCGTTGTTTTTCTCGTTTGGGACTACAATAACCGGTGGGACTATAACGTTTTTTTTATGGGGGAGCTCCCCACAATTCAGCCGGGACCGGCCAAAAGATGGGAGTATAACCGTTGTGGGACTATATCCCGGTGGGACTATAATAAGAGTCAACTGTATATGTAAATCCTTGTGGTTGATTTAATTAAACCAAAAAAAAGAGGGAAATTATTATTGGCAAGAAGTATATTTCAAAATAAATCGAATGTAAAGAAAGGCGGTGTCGTAGCTAGATGTTTACATTTTTATTTGCGCATATGCACTTATATCGGGCTTGTCTATTAAAGGATGTTTATTCAGTCAATATTTTCATTTATCCATCTTACTTTTAATAATTTTTATAATAAACATTTTTTGGTTAATTGTTTAAATGCGGTTTGTCCTTTTTGAAAAGAAGAAAAGTTCTCGGTCCAATTTAATTAAAAAATTATTATAAATATAATCAATCGATTATTAAATTTTCTCTAACTCTTACTTTCAAATTTATTTAATAAGAGTCGAACTATATGTAGTTTGTAAATTAATATGGCAAATTTTAGAGTGTACTTATATAAAACGCAGAGAAATTTTTATAAAATTGAATTTTTCGTCTCTTACTATTCTTTTTTATTATTCATTTTCTCTCCACGTCTCCTCTTTATTTTACTGCTTTTTGCCTTCCCTCAACGCAATTTTGTCATAGGATCCGTTGTTTAATTGGTGGACTGAAAGACAATAGGACTGATAGACAATTGGAATGATAGACAATCGGACTGATAAGATGCACGTGTTTTGTGATGTTGTAGAACTGAGAGAGGGAATTTTCATATGGGAAATGCAATTTACAAAGAATACAACAGCTTCCTCGTATACATTCTGTATACATTCTTTTTATACTTTTCGAGGATTTTGATCCTGCGGACCAGATTTTCGATTCTATTTAGGAGCCAATTTGTGAGAAGAATGCTAAAAGAATTCTCTCATTGGCAATAAATTGTAACGGATTTTCATAATAACCCAGCCGATGGAATAAGGAAATTGTAGATAAGCCTTATTTTATTGTCCATGTTGAGGGGAAAGGGTATTCGACGCAAAAAAATCTATTTCAATCAGGACGCCAATCTACAGCAGATTTATGCTGAATTCGAACAGAGAGCAGCAGACCCTCTTATCTTTTTGCGCACTATTTCATCATTGAATACATCAAAATATTTTTTTTAATAAAACTTTTAAGTCCAATGGTCTTCAGTCCAATTGTCTATCAGTCCAATCGTCCTTCAGTCCTATTGTCGTAGCGCCGTTTAATTTACCTTTTGCCTTATTATATATATAGGGCGTAAGGCTCCTTATATACATACAGGGGGTATGGATGAAGAGTAATTTTTGGGCAGTCAAGCGCAAGTCCGACGATGGCAAAAATTTATATTTTTCCACTGCTTGACATTTAAGAATAATAAAATTATTTTATTTTACATTTTATTTTAAGTCATTTATTTTAAATACAAAATAGGTTTCGACATAAAACTTAATCTTTTATTTCAAAAATAAATGTTGTAAAATATTAAAAAATGCCATGTTGGTCAAAATAAATATTTATGCATATTTAATTGCATTCACCCTTTACTAAATTTTTAACGTTCAAGAGGAGTTAGAAATTTTGGTACTTTTCGGTTATCTCCCCCCATTTTCCTTTCCTTCTCCTTCCTTCTTTTCTCCTTTACAAAATGTCAAAAGCAAATAATGGTCAAGGATTAAATTACTTTAAAAGGCAGTCAATATGAGAGAGGCGTCATTTTTTTCTGAGTTTAATACGATACTCCCGAATTTCAGGACCTATGGCCACTGGGTCTTGGTACATGCATTAGCCTATTCATTCATGTGTTGACTTTCTTATAACTTGCCCATGGTCAAATTAGATTAGGCTTACGCAGTTAAAAAGAATGCTAATGCATGTACCAAGACCCAGTGGCCATAGGTCCTGAAATTCGGAGTATCGTTGACTGCTTTTTTTCTGCTTTTTATTTTATTTTGATAAACTTTACTTGCCTTTATTCTTTTTACCATTTAATCCTTGAGCATTTTGTAATTTGCAGGAAAAGGAGAAAAGAAGGAAGGAGAAGAAAAGGAAAATGGGGGGAGATAACCGAAAAGTACCGAAATTTTCTCTCTTATGAGAATATACTTTAAAATTTTCAAAATTTGAAAAAACACATTTTATCGGTTGTCATCCTTGGAAACAATTTAATATTTAAATCTTGTTTTCCACATCTCTCCTCTTTACTAGCATTTTTCACCTCTTTCATCATCGCAACTCAACCTATGAAGTTTCTCAACTTTCTCTTTTAACCTTCCTATTATTGTTTTAATTCTTTGGTATTTTGTGAATTATTAGTCTCGATTCTTTAAATGTACTTTATAAGATAATAATTTTTTCACAATAATTCATTGACTAATAAGTAGGTGTGAAAAACCTAGGCCTAACATTGAGTTTTGATGTTACAAAATTAGTTAGATTGGAGATGTAATATAGGTAATAATCCTAGAAACTCAAACCAGAGCACAGATGATGGGTTTATTTAGATTAATATTTTGTTGGTGAAATAACAGATAAAATGTTATGACTGTGATTTAAAATTTTGAAATATTTTCCTTCATTTTATTTTATCTGTTTACCCCATTCTTACTGTCCGATTTTCCACTGTCCGATTGTCCGGACACGAAAAATCCAACTTTATTCATTTCACGGCCTTTCTAATTCCTATAATTTCCATCTTCCATTAGTTTCAGCTCTCCTGTGGAGCCAAACTTAAACCTAATTTAATATTTGAATGTTGAAATAAAAGAATTAACTAAAGCCTCATTAAATTTAGAGTTAGGGTTGTCTTAAATAATAATAAATAAGTGTCGCCAAATTTTTTTATAAGAATTTGCTTATATGTAGTTATATCTCATTTATTATTTCCATCTTCCATTAGTTTCAGCTCTCCTGTGGAGCCAAACTTAAACCTAATTTAATATTTGAATGTTGAAATAAAAGAATTAACTAAAGCCTCATTAAATTTAGAGTTAGGGTTGCCAAATTTTTTTATAAGAATTTGCTTATATGTAGTTATATCTCATTTGTAGAGGGCGGATTTTATGCATTAAAAATGGCAAAATATGCTCTATAATATGTACAAAACAAATCCCCAAATATGAACGAAAAGTAGAATTTTTGGCACAAAATCCAATTAAATAAGTCATAAAATTGTGAAAAAAAGCAAAACTTGGCTAATATTAATCTAAATTTAGAAGAAAAGCTCACTTTTTCTCAAAGCTAAAATATTTCTTCCGTCGATTTTATACCTTAACTTTTTATTAATTTTTAGAAGACATTTTTAGTAGAATTTTAACCAAAAATGATAAAAAAATTTTAACCAAAATTCACTGAAAAAGTGACAATTAACCGAAAAACGTAGACAATCCACAGAAAAAAATGAAAATCACAGAAAAATAGAGAATTTTCCTCATTTTTACCCAAAACGACAAAATATGCAAAAAAATAGGCATTATGCATTAAAGTTCGAAAAATTCAAATTTATGGATTATATTCAAATACAAACCCCCTCTAAAATGTTCAAATTAAGCGGAAATTTTTCCTGAAAATTTTTTTTTTTTCCTGCATTACAAACCAAGATAAGTTTGCAAAAAATACGCATTTGCATAAAAATCCGCCCTCTACTCATTTGCAATTCTATACACCATTCGAAAGCTTCAAATCTTTCTCTTTTGACTAAAAATTCTTTAAGATAGAAAAATATGCAAAAATAGTCGATTTTCAAAAATTCATATCTCAGTTGAGACTGACATTCTTGAAAAATCTTTTTTGATACTAGCCCTAAAAAATAAGGAGAATTATAAGATCTTGTCAAAATTTCTCATAAAAATTTAGTTTCTGTTATGTCTGCTTTTGATGTTTTTATATTTGTTGATTACTTTTAAATGTTTTGCCCTTTTACTTTCCTAATTTCAAATTATTCCCTCAATTTATTTTTGAATGTTTTCTTTCCCTTTATCAATTTGCAACATTCCCCCAAAACATCTTTTAAACTTATTTCCTTTTATCTTCAAATATAACATTTTCTTATCAAACTTTCTCTAAATCAAGCTTATATTTAATATTACTCAATATCACGCCCCATATCCTCTCATATATATACCCATTTGTATTTCCTTAACTTATCCTTATTAGTCTTATTTTAAACTCAATTGTAAATAAATTGTTATTTGTATTAAATTTAATTTGGATTATTAGCCTCAACTTTGTTTGAGAGATTTAATTAACAAATAAGTATAACCGGGTGCTACAGTTTCCTAGATTCGGATTTGGTATATCTGACCTAATCCCATATATCCGCTTATATCTCAATAAATTTTTATTTTTATCAAAAACGCTGAAATATGTCAAAAGAGATAGATTTCAAGCGTTCGAATGGTTTATAGAATGTGCATCTACATTTTGATATCGGCCAAAATTTACTAAACCGACAAAACTTATTACTCACCCTAAATAAAAATCTAAATATAAATTGTTAATCATTTTAAGATGTCCGCAATTATGCGTTCATCTACATTTTTTTTATTAATTTATTACTTCGTTGTGGTAACTGTAACATCGAAAGATTTGCTCAAAAACGTTGAATATGAAGAATATTTTACAAAAGAAAAAGGAGAAATAGTTGAAATGTATAAAGATTACTTTGAAGAAAGTCAAGAAGAAACTGAAAATGAAAATTCACTAAAGTTTTCCATTAAATCGTTTAATTGGAATTGTAAATATTTCCTTGAAATTGTTACTGGGAAAAATGTAAAAATTGAAGGAAATGAAGGGAATGAGGAGCCAACAAAGGCAATTTTTGTTAAATTAATGAATGAAAACGAAAAGGATAAAAAAACAAAGAAGGCAGAGGATGAATCAAAGAAAATAGAAAATGAAGAAAATTATGGTTGGAATGAAGAATTTGGATTAGTTTTTAAAGAATTCCATGAAAATGCTTTAAATTTATTGGAAGAACTTTTTAAAAATGAAAATTGGTCATTAGAAAAGAAATTTTGTAAACTTTATATATTAATATATTATTGGATGAGAGAAGAAAAACTTTTGAAAAACGTGTATTGGAATGAGTATATTAAAAATTTTAAATTATTGCCTAATAATGTAAGTAGTTAGATGTTTGTTATTTTAGGATTTCATGAAAATGTTAAGATTTTTAATTTTATTCATTTTTGAATTAAAATAAGAAATTTGTTACTTCCTTAATTTAATGCCTTAGGCAAAAATTGGGTGAGTAGGAAAATTCAAAAAATGCGATTATAAATTTTAGAAGAAATAATTAGGAGGAATATTCCATAATGTGTTCGTTATGGAGAATAAGGTTATTTTCTATTATTTTTTATTTTAGGAAAAAAATATTTTTGCAAATGAAAGTTTATGTGAGGATGACGAAAAAAACAAAGAGAAAATCGAAAAATTGTTTGAAAATAAATCATTTCAAGTAACAGTTCATAACAGTTTGCTTGAATATTTGATGGGGGAATTACAAATATTTATTTTTGGAACAAAAGGAACAAAAATCAAAGTTATAAATTTGATGGGAAAAGAGAATTATGAAATAAGCAAAAATACTTTCTTAAAATTAATGCGCAAACAATTGCAAGGATGTAAGTAATATTATTTAATTTAAATATTATTAGTGGGTTGAATGGGGGGGGGGGCGGGGGGTAAATGCTCATCTATTCTCAAAGTCCCCCATAATTTTAGCTGTATGGAAAGCATCAGTTCGATGGCAAAATTATGAAAAAATTTTTAAATTTGATGAACCAGAAGAAAAGATGCACGATACTCATCAATATAAACACATAACTAAAGATGAAATTCTAATGAATATTGGAATGTTTTCGAATAGGATTGATAAAGTAGAAGAAAATTTAAATTCAAAAGAATTGGATGAATTATTCATCCGAATAAAGTCAATTTTATATGAAAACTTTGGAGGAAGTAATCTTTTGTACATTGTTCAACTTTTGTTTAATCTTGCAAAGCTATTTAAAGATAAGGAAAATATTTATAAAAGTCTAGTTAGAGAAGGTAAATCTGAAAAGATAATCGAGGAAGTTGATGAAGAAATTTCGAATGTTAAAATTGATGAAATAAAAGAAAAGGTTACAACTGATGAGGAGAATGTAAAAGAAGAAACTGTTTATAGTTTAGAACCATTATTTGAAATGAGAAGATTTCTTGGTGAAGAACATATGAAATTTTTGAAGACAAAATTTGAAGATAAAAATATTTTAAATAAATTCAAAAAGAAGGATGGTTCACTATATTGTCTATATATGCTTTTAGATGGTTATCCGAATTTAGTTAGAATGTTGGATGAATACGGATTAATCGAAATTGACGGTAAATTAATATATAATATTATATTCTTTTACTGACTATAAAAACTAAAATAAAATGAGGCTTTATTAACCTTTCTCTATTAATTACCCCCTTTGTAATAATTACACCCTACAGCAAGATGTTGAAAAGCAATTTGCAGGATATTCAGACAAATATGATAAGTGTATGATGATGTAGGGATGAGAATACATTAACACCGCCTAATCAAAGGCGGTTAGATCATTAACCAGCGCCTTTGTTTAGGCGGTGGTTAATGATTTATAAGAGATAAAATAGAAAGCAAAAGTGACTAGTTAGTTCAGTCGTTCAGTTAAGCATCTGCAAAGACATTAACAAAGCCTAGCAATGTTTAAATAAAATAAAAACATAATATATCAATAATTTAAAATTAATATTTTTTCGATTTAGATCTTCAAAAAGATGAAAAAATAATCAAACACTACATATTTTTCTTGACATCAAAAAATGAAATTAATCAGAAAGTAAACAGAATTATTGTTGATTATCTTGTCTGTCTTAGATGGGCATATAGCACAATAAAAGATTATAAACAAAAAGAGAAAAGAAGAATTATGTTACGAGTTTTCATGGAACATAAATTCTATTTAAAATTTTTTTATGAAAAACTTTTATGGTGTGATGTAGATAATTTTAAAAATATCGATATAAACATAGCTTATAAATTATATAAATTGAAATTATTTATTGAAGAGAAGAGGGATGATAAAACAAAGGTTAGTGAAATAATAAAATAAACAATACGAAAAATTATGTATCTATTGGACACACATGCATTTTCGCTATTTCGCGCAGGCAAAAATGTAGAAATAGCGAAAATGCATTTTTGTTAGGTGGGAAAAAGAAAAGGAGAAAAAGAAAAAAAAAGTCCGTTTGTTAAGTTAATGGAAAAATAGGAGAAGAAAAATTATAACCATCGGGAAATGTTGTAAAAGGGTTATAAAAGGCTAAATGTTGTAAAAGGCTAAATGGTAAAATCAGTGTTTTTTGGGCCGAGTTCGAATTTATCTAATACTTTTAAATACCTAAAAATATAAAAAAATTAAAAAAATTAAAATATTCTAAGTCAAAACTTGTCAAGTCTGTGTTTTCGAGTTTGAATGTCTATATCACGGCTTCCGAAAAGCGGATCCAAAATCGCTGTATAGTCCTTTTTAAGTGTAGTCCTTTTTTTCTGTGTAGTCCTTTTTAATAATCATTCAAGCAAAAAAATAAGAAATTTTACCAATTTTTGGCGAGGTTACTACCATTTGAATATTGATAAAGAATCAACTTATTTTTGGCCATAACTTTGTCCAAATTGTTTGAACAAAAGCATTTTTCAATTCTGGGTGGGAGGTTTGCGACGTGGCATCGTTCTTTTCTTTATCATTTTTAGTTGATTCCAGGTCTAGAGTATTAATATAAAATAAATTAAATAAACCTTTTGATTCTCTATTATTTGTTTCTACCTCTTCAGCATTCTCTTTCTTCTTTTTGCTGCATTTTATTGGTATTTGATTTCTTGTTTTTAGCCCATTTTGTTTTAGCAGCATCAAAGAATTTAAGGATTTTTGCCCTAGTTTTCATCCGCATATTAAAAATGCACAAAAACGTATGAAATTTTTTAGATAATCTTAAAAGAATTATCTATGAAATGATGGGAACAGATTTTTGAAAAATGGGGAAAGTTTTTGAGATACTCGAGATACTTCGAAACCCAAAATCTGAATAAATTAAAAGAAAGAACACGGAACAGTGAGAGAAAATAAGAGAAATAGCCAAAATTTAGTCTAATTTAACTGTTTGGCGTTATGCCCAGTAAATGACATTTTATCCAAAATTTCCTCTCTAATCTGCTGTGCTGAAAATTTCTTGAGTTAAAAAAAGTTGTTACACATTCCTTTTGAGAAATTATTAGTGTAACATATAAAATAAAATTTATGTAAGGCGAGAGTAACATTTCGAATGTCCAAGGATTATTTATTCTAGAAATATGTAAACTGATGTTTGCAATAGGCAATTATCCTTTTCTTTAATAAATATGAATTAAAAGATTTGATGTTTGTGCTGTGGAAAAATTTATTAAGTGGATTAAGCGGATTAAATGGAACCTTCTAGGAAAGGGCTCAGACCATAGCACAACCGACTGTGCTACAATCAAAGCAGTGACGGATTATTGCAAAAAAAGATAATAGTCCGCGAGTGCGGATACAAAAGTTGGTTATTTAATTCTAACTAAAAGACTAACTTAATATTCCAATTTTATTAAGATAAATAAACCTCCCACTGAATTACATAGTGAATGGCATAAAAAATTTACTGACATATTACGTGAAAATCTTACAGAAAAAAACGATGAAATAAATGATACTTTTGATACTTGGGCAAAAGAGGAACATTACAGAACTATAGATAAATTGATAGAAGATAAAAATAACAAATTATTACTTTTTCTGATTGAAGGTTATTTTAAATTAAAAAATTATTTTTTATTATTAAAAAAATATTTAAAAAATAATTTTTTAATTAAAGAAATAATTGAAAATGAGGAAAATACTGTAAATGAGAAATTAAAAATTTTTGTCAATGAAAATAATTCAAATAAACTAATGAAAAAGTTAACTGAAGATGCTAAACAACAAATAAAGGTGAAAAATGTAAAAAAGAAAAAAGAAAAAATAGATAAAAAACAAATTAAAGCTATAAAAATTGCTGAGTCTAAGCCAGCAGTAGATAAAGAGGTATGTAAATAAATAAATGCAGATTTATTCTAATTCAACATATTTTAAAAATCATAATTAATTATCCTGCATTTGCTTAAAATTTAATCCTTAAAATGTCTAATTTTAAAACGATAAACTTATGTTTGTTAGTTTATTACGATAGTATGTAGATTAATGAAATTATAAGAAATCTAAGCTAAAATCAAAAAAATCCTAAATAAAAATGCCTATTAAAAACAGAGAATAATGGCTTACATTTACTAATCAAAATCGATAAGATTTTTAATAAAACATTGAAAATAGAATTCAATGCAAGATAGAATCCAAGGCAATAAATATAGA
The DNA here is from genome assembly GCA_000172435.1 of Meloidogyne hapla. Taxonomy (NCBI): domain Eukaryota; kingdom Metazoa; phylum Nematoda; class Chromadorea; order Rhabditida; family Meloidogynidae; genus Meloidogyne; species Meloidogyne hapla. Next base: position 12,824 of record ABLG01000449.1, read on the forward strand.
TGGCAATATCTTGCCTTGGATTCCTTTTTCAATGATTGGTAACTGTAAAATGCATTTTTAAAAGGCATTTTTATTTATTTTTGTCTTTTAACAATTTAACTATAGTTCTATAATGTTCAAATAAATTTCCTCTCAAAATGGACCCAATGTTGTGGTAAAAGGCTTCATGACTTGTTTCCTTGAACTGCATTCATATTTAGACATAATTTTCATCGAATATTTTCTATAAAAATAATTTAAAAAATTTTCAGGTTGAGAAGAAAGTCATAACAGAAGAAAAAGAAGCCATAGAGAAAGAAACAAAAGTTGAAATAATTAAAAATGTTGAGGAAAGTATTAAATTAGATTACTTTATTGATGATAAAAACATGTTTTCTATTTTTAATGAATTTACTAAAGGAAAACATTCAATTACTCAAAGGTTAATTAATGTTGGAATTTATGTAAATGAGATTGGAGAGCGTTTTGAATTTTTAGAGAAATTAAAGAAACATGTTGATGTTTTTGAAATTTATTTTGTGAATTTAGAAAAATTTAAAAGAATGGAAAATTATTGGGGAAAAATTAAAGAAGAATTAATTTTTAAAAATAAACATGAAGAAAATAAAAAAATTGAAAATAAATTGAATTATTTATTAATTGAAATTTTGAAATTGTCGGAGGGCAAAACAATTTTTGGTAGATACAATAAAGAAGAAATTTCTGAAAAAATGAAAGAGAATTTATATTTAGAAAAGATTTCTAAATATTTTGTTGATAAAGATGAAACAATCAGTTCATTAAGCAAAAATCAGCGACAATTTGTCCAAAACTTGCTTAATTTAAAAAAAGATGTGATTGATGATAAAATTTTAAAAATTCAAAAGAGAATAGGCGAACTTAAAAAAATTAAGGAACAAATAAAATTGGGTTAGTGAATTTATTAAAATAAGTCTCAGAAAAATACTTTATTCAAATTATATAGATTGACGTGTTTTGTAATGAAACCGTCTTCCCGAACTACCGCGTTTTAAGGATGGTCGAGATTCCATGAATTATGGGATTAATCCCGAGTGATCTGTCCAGTTAGAATATCCCGTTACGGATCCAGGGAATTCTTTCAATTTAGATGATAAAAAATGTCTTTTAATAAAAAGTATGAATAATCTCGGCCCCAATGAGTCTAAAAGGTAAAGGTGCAGTTTACTGGTCCCTAAAATTTTTTTTGACAAAGTTCCTATTTTTGATTTTTTTCAACGATAATAGGTTTTCGAATATGCTGAGCTCGAATCTGATGTCAGATTTGTATTATGACATCATCTAATCTATGATTTTCGAAAATCTATGATTTTATGTTTTTCTGTTAAAGTGAGTAAAATGTCCTTTATTAAACAATAATAAATGCAATATTCAAGATGCAATGTTCAGTTGTGGGAAATTGTTCGATAAATTGAAAAATATCCATGATATTTATTAAATCTTAATTAATCTTTAAAACTAAATGTGAAAATAAAGAATATATACCTACAAGCGTATTTAATCAGGTGCTTTTATACTTATTGTTAATTCTACTCACTAACAGAAAAACATAAAATAATAGATTTTCGAAAATCATAGATTAGATGATGTCATAATACAAATCTGACATCAGATTCGAGCTCAGCATATTCGAAAACCTATTATCGTTGAAAAAATCAAAAAATAGGAACTTTGTCAAAAAAAATTTTAGGGACCAGTAAACTGCAACTTTACCGTCTAAAATTTGAAAAAAAAAATATTTCACACTATTAGCTGAGTCTCTTCTATGAGGCCTGAAAACAATAATCTTATGAACACAAAAATTTAAATGTTGCCTTAAGGACATGAAAATGCCGGACGGAGCAAAAAAGTTCTTAAATCTACCCTACAGGGAAAAATCTATATATCTCATAGGCGACTTTTCCCGTTATTAAATAAATAAAAGTTATATTTTAGATAATGTAACGGAAGATTATCCAAATCCAATGGGATTTCAGCAATTATCACATTTTGGCAACTTAGAAACAACTGAAATTGAAAAGTTAAATGAGAAAAATTTATTAAATAAATTTTTAATTATCAAAAGTCCAGAAGAAACATTTAAAATTATTCTAAATAAATGGTTTATTGAACAAAAGAAGGATGGTATTGAAAATCTTGAATTAATTATGTCTAGTCCGTATTTGAAAGTAGAGGGAGGAAATATACAAGCAATTGTTGTTTATTCTGGAGAAAAGAATGAACGAACAAAAAGTTTATTCAGAGGAGATGTTAAAAATACTATATGTAAAGATGAGGATCATACACTTTTTTGTCATCTTTGCAGGGTAAATTGATTTAATTTCATAAAGAAATAATTTCTTAAATAAAATTTTAAAATTACAAAATAAAATAAAGGTATTAAATAAAAAGGTTATTTTGTAATTTAAGGAAAGGTTTATACCGTATTAGCCATCTGAAAGCCTGCTCCAGATTGATTAAATTTTGAAAATCAGTTCAAGGCTGTCTGAATCTGGGTTAACCCAAAAAATAGCCCAGAACTAGTAAAAACCCAGTCCGGTTCTAGATCGTAGTATATACCTCAAGATTTACGTATCATAATTTAAATCAACTTTTGTTTATTTCAATTTAATACTTTTAGGAGAGCGAATTATTAATAAATTACTCTTATCATTCATCTCCCACTTTTCATGATGACAGAATTTTTTATGAAATTCAAGGAACTGAATTCGAAATTTCTTTTATAATAAAGAATACAAGTCGAAATTGGATTAATCAAATGATGATTAAAACTTCAAAAAATTTAACTAAAGGAAATGATGAGGAACGACAAGAAAATGTTTACAAACTTTATAATCTTTCTCTATTCAAAACTTATGAGTATTTAGAGAATTTATTTAAAGAAAGCAAAGAAAATCATATGGTTGTTAGCAATGCATTTATAACGTTGAAGAGTTGGGCAAAAGGTTATAATATTATGTAACTAGATATAGTGAACATGAAGGGACGGGAGGACTTTACTTTTTATTAAAAAGAAAAGTTTTTCATGAAAATTTAGGAGAAAGAACATAGTTGGGGGACTAAGTTTGGCGATTCCTGATACCTATCTTGAACTGAAAATATCAAAATCCCGGGTCCCTAAATGATTCTGGACAATCTATATCTTTAGTTTGGATATCCGAAGATTCTCCAGGATGTGGGCAACAATGTATGGAATTCATTATAGGAAGAGATGTAGTGTACGTAAGAAAATGTTTACAAACATTATAATCTTTTCTATTCAAAACTTATGAGTATTTAGAGAGAACTTATGAGTATGTAAATACTCAAAACATGAGTATTTACACATTAATTTAAAATGAATTATAAATTTAATTAAAGCATATTCTGTGTATAACAAACAATTTGGATTTCTTGATGGTGTTTCTATTTCTTTGATGCTAACGAAAGTATTCCTGTTATATCCCGGAAATAATCTAGCCGAATTGTTGCAACGTTTTTTTCTTACATATGCTACGAGGTAAATTATGCTTTAATCATAATATTAATATTAATTAAGGAATTGGACATTTCCACTTCGAATAGCAAAGCAACAAATATTAACTAAAGATGATCACGCTTCAATGACTATTTACACACCAACAAATCCCGAAATTCTTATACTGACTAAAGTTACCGAATCAAAACAGATGATAATTCGTGGTGCCTTGCTGAGAGGTATATACTTAAATAATAAAAATTTAATTAGTAAAGATCTCAATTAAATATTTTATATTTAAATTAGAGCTGGGCGGTACCGTAATACGGATTCCATATTGATACTTCGGTAAGGAAAACCAACCGATGAAAGATCTAGTTTTATCGTTAATGATCTTTATAGGTATTTTTGCTAGTAAAATACGAAAAGATTCAAAATTCTGAGCTTTTATTGAATATTTATAATTAATAAAACGGGCTCTATTGCAAGAAAAAAACAGTAGATATAAATCGAATTGTAAATTATTTCCAGGTTTGCAACATTTACTAACTTCCTTAAAAAAGCAAAAACGAAAAGAACCATTCTTTAAAAACACTGTCTTGTTTGAAAAAATGGTATTCACAATTTCCCTTATAATTTATAATTTTTATTTATTTTAGTATAAACATTTTGTTGTTTTCTCTTGTATTACTAAAGAAGAAGTGAATCAAGCGAATTCTTGTGGATTTTTAGAAAACTATGGGAAGATAAATGATCAAATTGAAAGTCTTGAAAATATTGAAATTTTTCATGTTGGTATGAAAACAGATGATTGTGGGAAAGAAATATTAAAACAAAAGTGAGAATTTTCAAATAAATTGTTAAAATGATTAATTTTAGCATTTATTTTTGCACATCTTGGCTCGCTGGAATTAAGCTGAAAGACGGATTTTTTGGAAATAAAAATTATAAGCTTTCAAAAGAAGAAAAGAAGAAGCATTGTGATGAAATAATGAAAATTTTGAAAATTGATATTGAAATTCGTGTTAAAATGCCTGGTGTAACAGAAGATTTGAAAATACATATAATCACGCAAGGGGATATCGAAAATTGGTTTGTTTTAATCTGGGGTGAAAAGTCTTATGTAAGGGTTGAAACCTTTGGTTCTCAACTCGTGTTCTGGTTGGGGTCATTCAAATAATTTATCATTTTTAATTTTATAATTAACATTTAAATATTTAAGGGGATTCGATGTAAAGCATCATGATTTGGATTGATTATCTTATGAGAACTAAAAAATTTTGGTTAAAGAAGCATAATTTTAAGATGCAAATATTCTTTTGTCATTTATTCTCTTTATAAATTATATCCTTGTATTTTTATTGTCAACTAAACTAGACAGTGGGCTTAATTATCTTTTTCTAAAATTATGAAGACATCGTGATATCCGAAGCAATTCTAGTTTAATATGAAAAAGCATATCAATATTAGCAGAATTTTCTAGATTTTTTCTTTATTTTGTAAAATTGCCACTGTCTAATATAATCGTATTTTTACTGAATTTTTATTTTTCATATAACCAAAGTAGCATAACCTATATAATCCTTCATATAACCAAAGATATAAAATTGCATGTAAATCTTAAAGTGCTCATAATTCATATTCATTTTTATATCCTTGTGCCGACTGGCAATTTCTCGTAAAATTTCAATTGGATTTGATTGGCTTATTTTTTAATGTTAAACCCCGCCCTTTTATAACCACCCGGGTAAGCTGGTGTGGCGCTAATACTTTACTTCTTCACCTTTTTAAAAAACAAAAGTCCTTTTCTCCAAATAAAATCTCATTTTTTGAAGTGCCACCAGAGCTTACCGCATCATAGATTTTTCTATATTCCTTTATTGCCAAGCTGTTGTTGGCACTCCTTCAGTTAAATAAACTTTTCTTCCTTTTGTTTATTGTTTGGGGATTTTGGGTAGAGAAAAATATAGATACAAATTGCCATCCGGCACAAAAATTGGAGCCACGTACGAGTTTCTTCTTAGTCTTCAGGGCCCGTTTCTTAGTCTTCAGGGCAATAAGCCGGTTTTCCTTTATCGGCACATCCAATAGCTAGGGAGACCTCCCTGCTAACTCTTCACGGCAAGGACCGAATTCTAGGGAGATTTCCCTATCAAACTGCCGAAAACAGGATTAATATGCAGGTCCTGCAACAGTCCCAAATTAATAAATAATCAATTTATTTATTCAAATATTAATAGAAATATTAAGCCAACTATTTCCTCCAAATAAGAGTTTTTCATATAATTAAATTTATTCCACGAATAAAACAATTACTATTATATAGATAAAAGAATAAAAGAATGTTAGGAAACTGAGCACTGAAAACTTTAGAACTGAGAAAAGTGGGAATTAATCTTATATTTATATTAAAGGCAAATTACGCCACTAACGGCGATAATTTTCTCTGCTGTCATTCATCGCCACTAACGGCGGAAGTTAAAAAGTGAAAATTAAAAATGAAAAATAATAAAATTCATAAAACATGAGTCATGATATTTTATAGACATTTCGAACTTCGACAAAACCCACACACAGCCACCAAGTTTTTTTGGTAAACCCATCGACTCGTTTCTTGCCAATTCTTAGGGCAGAGTCGATTAAAACTGATTTTGCCATTTTCCTCGGCATTATTCATTCCTGAATGCTTTTGACGGTTAGATAAGTGACATAAATAAAGTCAACTCACTCTAGTGTACACAAAGGGAACAAAGGAAATGTCCAATACTATATATTTACAATTTTATTTTGTAGATAAATCTTAGTTGGAAGTTTAAATTTATTTGGAGTCGAAGGAGTTGACTGTAGTTGTAAATTGAAGGTTTTAAAAAATGATCGGATGAGACTAGGGCAAATTACTCGATATAAAAAATTAACTACAAACGATCATCATTTTGTTAAGCTCGCCAATTGTCTCCCTCATTTAAGCCAGTATGATCTTGTTCTTTATCTCCATTTTTAATCTTGGCTACGTAATTTTCAATAGCAGAAAAGTCTGATACCTAATTTTTGTTATTTGCTAACACCCAGCAGATATTTTTTTCAACTTGTTGATTTTTGTTTGGATTCTATTTCCTTCATAAATTTTCTAATTAATTTAAATACTGAATTTATTCCCGCGGGGATAAGATGGGATGAGTTCGGGGGACAGGAAATTAATTAAAGAAAGCTTATGCAAGAATTCACGCTGAGAGCAAAATACTTTTATATTTTAAAATAATTTAGTTATTTTCCTATTTTTTATTTTCTAAATTATCAGATTCATGGATGAAAAAAATGAAAAAACATCCATTAGAAACACTTTGTCACGTCTAAGTTTTCATGAGACGCATGGACCGGATTTAGCTGAAATATTTTTTTTTACCTTTCGTCCCGAAAAATCGCTCGCAAAAAATTTTAATTAAATAAAAGAATATTCAATAATTTATTAGTTAAACTTTTTCGCAGTTAAAAAATGTTAATAATTGAAAATTTTTTTCAGAGTGCGAGTCTATTTTAAATTTAGTGCGAATTTATTTTAAATAAAATATGCCCTTTCATTTCCTTTTCGAAATTATTTTTAATGAAAGAGTGTCGGCATTTGAAAAAATATAAAAAGGACATGTATTCTCGAATCGAGACTTTAATCTAAACAATAGAACGGAAGTGGTCTCGAATATGTATAAATTTAGAAATTTAATTTTTTACATTAAATGATGAAGTAGTATTTATTATAGGAATTTTTAAATTGTTTACAGGTTATAACCATTAGAATTTTAAAAAAAATTTTAAAGAAAAGAAGGTTCTAAAATTTTTTAAAAATCTTTATCTTAGATTCAGAATCACGAAAGACAATTTAAAAATATGGATTCAAAGAGAACTCGTTTTAATAAAATTCTATTGATGTAGAAAGGTCTCTGGCGGTTATGATTAAGAGGGAAATTATGGCAAGAAGTATATTTCAAAATAATCGGATGTAAAGCAAGGCGGCATTTTTATTTGCGCATATGCACTTACAGCGGACTTGTCTATTAAAGGATGTTTATTCAGTCAATTTCATTTACCCATTTTACATTTAATAATTTATAAAACATAAAAAATATATAAATAATTTTTATAATTTTGTTTAACTAAAAAATAATTAAATGCGGTTTGTCCTCGCACTTCTTGCGTTGAATGCACTGCTCGGTAATTTTTTAACCAGTTGATTTAATTTATACTTACATACAAACTTTAAATATATGAACATTTAAATTAATAGTTTTGGCATTTGCTACTTTTGGTAGTTTGCGTCCAGTTGGAAATGAATTGGCACAGGTCAATAGCTCTTTGCCTTTCAATGGAAATGTTGGACATCTATCGCATAACAAGCCCCGTTTCAGTGATCGGTATTATAATTATAAGAGCTCTATTTAATGGCAAGTCCTATTAGATTCCACCTAGGCAAGGGTTTAAAAATTAGAATGTCATTAAATTTTTATGTACACTCCCTGGAAATTAATAATTTAAAATATTTTGATGTGATCTATTTGTCTTTGTATCTTGGTAGAATATTGTAAGTATATTCATTAATTTAGAAACTTCGATTACGATTCTCTAGCCGATGCCGAAACAGAAAACGCTGATAAATTGAAGAAAGAAAATAAACCTCTCCTTCACGAGCCAAGTGAAAACGAAGAAGAGGTACAACCTGAGATTGAGCAAATTTATTTAAATGAGAATGAACTCGAGAACGAAGCTCAAACGAATAATACAGGAGAAGTAAAGGAAGGTGAATCAAGAGAAATAATTTTGCCTAATGCTGGGGTTTCATCAAGACGTAGAAAGTAAACTGTTTATAAGAAAATCGTCTAATATTAATTTTTAATAGAAAAGATTTTGGTGAGCCTGTAGATAGAATTAAAGGAAAACAAACAGAAAATTCTAAAGGTCTTGATGATGGCAATGAATGGCAATGGTATCACGGCAACGATCACAACAAAATAACTGAATATTATAAAGGAAATGGAATTGAAGAAAAGGAAGTAAATAAAAATTCTGAAGTTGTACCTGTACGTCGAAAGTAAATTCTTTCAAAAAATAAATCTTGATTTTTAATTTCAAGAAAACAATTGTCGAAAGCTAAAGTTACTCCAAATATAATCATGAAATTGATAGTGGTATTTATGTTTGCGGTTGTTAACCCACTTAATCTTTTTATGATTTATCGTTAGTTTTTTTTTAATTTTTTCATTAAATATGATTTAAGTTAATTATCTAGATTTTTTAATTTTATTTTGTTTTAATTAAATCAAAACATATAAATTCACAATTGATTTATGCGGAGGGGGTTGTTATGTTAGATACTATACCTCGAAGATACCGGCTATCGCTAATATTTAATTTTTCAGCAGCTATGAAAACTATAAATAATCACCATCAACCTGAGCGTACAATATTGTCATTGGACACCTTAACGAAATGTGAACCATCCAAAGATAATCCAAATCAAAAAAGATGTACAATAGAAATGCACGATACAAATTACGAAAATGCATTTGAAATTTATGCCAAAGCACCTAATGACGACAATCATTTGAGTCTTGTTACAAAAATAAACCCTAATGAGTGCAAACTTGGTAAAAATGTTTTTGTTGAACCAGGACAAGTGAGAGCAGAATGTAAAAAGGATGCAGGATTGATTGATCTGAATAAACTGGAAACTAAAATTAAATTGAATTCTGAGGAGGCTGAAAGAGTCAAGAAATGTTCGTTGATTTAATTTGAATTGATAGAAAATCAAGGGTTTATATAAGATTTGACAACTAGTGTATTCTATCGTAGTTATTTAATTTAGTAGTTATTAGAATCCTCGGAATCCTATTGGAGGTGATACAGGATTAAATTGAGAGTTGATAATCAAAATAAATAAAATTATATTAATTAATTTTTAAATCAAAGATCAAACAGAAAGTATAATTCGTCGTTCCCTACTTGATCCTGAAAACGAATATCATCAAAGAAACAAGGAGGATATTGAGAGCTTGCAAATTACAAATCAAAATATACGCTTCTTTCAACACCCATCTTTCTATGAATTACATAAAAAACGTCGTCAATTGAGTGAAGAACGATTAAAGAGCTACGATCCCAATATACAATCTTCCAATTTGAGACGAACAAAATCACAAAATGATATCAATCCGCTGGAAGAAAAAAATCGACATTTGAGTGAAAAACATTTACATGTCTATTCTCATAATGTTCCAACATTGAATTTGCAAAGTTCAAAATCAGAGGATATCAATTCGTGGAAAGAAATCCATCGTCATTTGACTGAAGAGCCTAAAACCCAAACTTTCAATTTGAAACGTTCAAATTTATACGAATGGCGCGACTTTAAACATGGTTTATTTTAAAGATTTTATTACTATCAAACCAGATAAAATTTACAATTACTATATTGAATTTTTTATAGGAGATAATTTTAAAGGTGTTGAGTCATTTGAAACAGATGAAACTATCAACTAAAATATTGAAGGACAGGAAAATAAGGTTATTTAATAATTTACAATAATAAATTTCTAATTCGTGAAAAATCATTTTACTGTCCTATAATTAATCAGACCCTTGGGGTGTGGAAGAAAATAGAGGTCCTAATCACTATTAGAGAGAAACAAGAATAAACAAATTGAGGCTAAGTGCCTTCTGCCTAACTTTACCACTCAAATATATTTTTTTCAGAGAAAAAATGTTTATGATAAAACTTTTTAGAACAAAGCTGAAGATGAATAAAAGAATTACTGTATCAATTAAAACAAGTAGAAAGATTTAGAATTTACATAGAAAATTAATTTGAAAATTAATTATCTAATTATTTTTATCTAACTATAAATTATATTTTTTGGGTATTTTATCATTTGTTTTGAGTAATTCGGGAAAAAATGTTTTCCGGAGGTCAAATTAATATTCTATTTTCTATGTCGTAGATAATAATTTAGTCATTTTTTTTGACCGAAACTGACCCGAAAAAATGTAAATACCCAAAAATATAAATTCTAGTTAAATAAAAATAATTAGATAATAATTTCAGATAAATAATTACATTTTTATTTTCCCATAATTACTAGAATCGCTTTATCATTTTAGCCTCGGAAAAATAAAATGACTAAATTGTTTAATTATTTATTTTGACCCGAAAATTAACTTTATTACAAGATGATAAATTGCTTGTCTAGATCACTCCATTAAATATATTTCAGCGGCAAAATAAACAAAAATATAAATACCCAAGTTTTTAATACCAAGGTTAAATACCCAAGTTTGAGTTTAAGCGCTTTAAAAAAAAAGAATTTTAATTCTTATTGGGTAATATTATCTGAACTTCAAGATAATGGCTAAAAGAACAGCTTTTGAAGCAAATTTGACACCTCCTTCAACCAATAATAATTCAACTATTAAAATCGACTCTTTAAATCTTCTCGTTGATTGTCAGGTTAGTTTTGTGTCGACAACACTCACCTCAATCAACGATTTTCTGCCAACAATGACAACCGAACAAATTCCGTTATTAAAGACTTTAATAACAGCACTTACCAATCAATTTGAACTGTTGACCAAATCAATTGCAACATTAAAACAACAGCAAAACATTCCAATTGCAATTCCAAAAGAAGATTCTGGCCAAATTTCGTTTCAAGAAATGGAGCGGCAAAGAAGCGTAGTCATTGGAGGTTTGCAAGAATCAACAAAAGAATTACCTTCTGATCGAGTTGCTGACGATGCTGCTATGGTTAAAAATTTATTCGACTCGGTGGGGGTTGAATGCGTGCCCAAATGTATTTACAGAATGGGGCGTTCTGGTAACCCACCTCTACTTGGTCAGTCACGTTTACTTAAGATTGTGTTGCCGTCTCGTCATTTTCAGAGAGATCTTCTACTCAACTGGCGTGGCAAGCAACATGAACTTAAAAAACAAAACAATCAATATGTGCGTGTTATGATCCGGGAGTCACTCACACAAGAAAGTTACAAAAGAGGAAAGAATTGAATGCAGAATGCAAACAAAAACGAAAAGATGACCCAACAAATGATTGGATTGTGTATGCTGGTCAAGTGATGATAAGGTCTGACATTCAAAAATTTCGTAAAAATTTTAATTCTGTTTGAAATGTTATGGGGACCACTTTGGTAGAAAAAAATGTAAATAATTGTGTTCGAACTTCATTTCCTTTTTGTAAACAATCTCACCAATTTGATTCACAAAATTTTAAAAATATCGCGTCCTTTGAAACTACCCCTAATTTTGATTATTTTTGTACAAACAGCAGTCATGAGTTAACAAGCACTAATTTTAATATAAATTTAACTAATTGTAGGAGCAAGCTTAAAGGGGGTTTGATTAATATAAGATCAATTAGAAATAAAAAGGATGAAATTTCATTAGTATTGGATTCCGAAAATTTTGATTTACTTTTAATAACCGAGACATGGCTTAGGCCTGATGAAACTTTGGACTTTTTAAACATAAATATTTTAGAAAAATACAATTATATAGTAATAAATAGGTCTAAAAAATAGGTGGGTGTGCGGCTCTAATTAAAAAAGAAATACTCTTTTTATTAAAGAGCAAATGTTCAAAATTTAATAGCGAAATATTGCATTTTCAATTAAGTAACTCAAAATTATTAAATTATATCCTAGTTTATAGACCACCAAATACCACAATAAGTCAAACAAAAAAATTATTTAAATACTTAGAAACTTTATCAACATATAACTGTGTTTTTATTGGAGATTTTAATTTTGGCACAAAAGATATAAATTTGATTAATATAACCCCTTATCCAAAATCTAATTTTGGTGAATTATTTATTGATTTTTTCAATAGGAATAGTCTCTTTTCAATTACACCAGGCCCAACTAGAAATCAAGCATGGCTAGATTTATGTTTAACAAATAAGCCGGAAATCTTCTCAAATGTAATTTGTAAAGGAAGTCTATTTTCCTCTGATCATGAAACTATTATATTTGATTTCCATTTTCCTGAAATCAAAAAAGAGAAAAATCTTATTAAGTATAGAAAATATATATTACCCCAAATAAAATTACTCAATATATATTTATCCTCTAATATAACAAACCTACTTATCTCAAATTTTCACTTAGAGGATAAATATAATTGTTTAATAACAAATATAATAAAAGCTTTTGATATATTTATTCCTGAAAAAAAGATAAAGTTTATAAATATCCACCTCATTTAAAAGCTTCAATTAAAGAAAAAGCCAAACTTAATAGACTTTGTAAAATGAATGAAAATTATAAAGATCTTTACAAAAGTATCACTCTCCATATTAAAATTCAAACACGGAATTTTTTTGCAAGCGAACAGAACAAAATATTTCAAAAAAATCCAAATAATATTTTTAAGTATATCAATAAGCATAAGACTGTCAATAATATGATACCTTCAATTGTATATCAAAATACATTTATTAATAAATCTGAAGATAAAGTGGACATTTTCTCATCATTATTTGAAAAAAATTTCTCAAATAATACACGAAGTATAAACCTAGACTTCTTAGAAAATGAATCTGATACACAGACAAAATTAACCAATATTGAATTTAACATTATAGATGTCGTGGAAACAATAAAAAAATTACCTAACAAAGCTGGAACATCACCAGATGGGATAAATTATAAAATGTTAAAAAGCTCTATAAATGTAATTTCCCCTCATATTCTGGAATTATTTCGTATTTCTCTAGATTCGGGGAAAATACCTTCAATATGGAAAAAATCAATTGTAATACCATTATTTAAAAAAGGTGGAAAGTCTAACCCAGAAAATTATAGACCTATATCGTTAACCTGTTGTACATGTAGAGTTATGGAAAAAATTTTAACTAAATATATTGTTCACTTTTTAACAGTCAACAATTTATTATCACAAGAACAATTTGGTTTTACAAAAAATCGATCTACAACAACGCAATTTATCAGTACATTAGAAGACTATTTAAGAAAAAGAATATTGATTGCATTTTTATAGATTTTCAGAAGGCTTTTGACTCAGTTCCACACGATCTACTGCTAAAAAAACTTTTTGCAATAGGTATTCAAGGAAAATTAATCAGATGGATCTGTAATTTTCTCACTAATAGAACATTCCAAGTTAATATTGGTCAAAATTATTCAAAATCAAAGAACATTACTTCTGGAGTACCACAAGGATCAGTTTTGGGACCACTACTATTCCTAATATATATTAACGATTTGCCAACTGTTATTCCTAAAAATGTACATATTAAACTTTTTGCTGATGAATCGTTAAAATATATAACGTTTATAACACTAAAGCGGAGAGACAACAACTTAAATTGGCACTTAAAAACATTGAAGAATGGTCCAGAAGATGGAAAATAAATATCGCCCCAAATAAAACCTTTATTATACATATAGGCAAAAATAACCCCAAAGATCAGTATAAAATAAATGATAATATAATCTGCGAAGTTCAGTCAGTTATAGATTTGGGTATAATTATAGACAATAAATTAAAGTTTACAGAACATATATCAAAAATTGTTAGAAATACCTATATGCGAATGAATTTACTATTTAAAATAATTAAATCAAAATCAACAAAAATCTATATAAGACCTTTATAAAATCTATATAAGAACTTTATTAGAATATGCACCCGAAGCCTGGAATCCATTACAAATATCGAAAATTAAAAAACTTGAAAAATGTCAAAAATACTTAACAGAAATTATGCTCAAAAAATGTTTACCAAATATACCATATGAAAATAGACTAGAATACCTGAAACTACCAACACTTGAAACTAGGCGAAAAATTTTCGATCTTGTATTAATGTATAAAATTATAAATGGTTATACCCATCTTAATACTGAATCATTTTTCACTAAGAATCAAAAACGGACCAGATTTTCACAATACAAAATAAAATCTAAATTCCAAAATTTTAACAGCTCTAAATCGTTTATAAATAGGACTAGAGTTGATCGAGCCCGAACGAGCCCGAGTAGTTCGGCTCGATCGTTCGGTTTTTTTCGTGCTAAGCTCGAGTTCGAATTCGGTGTTTTGCAGCTCGGTGATACTCGAGTTCGGTTGTTCAAGCTCGTCGAGCACCGAGCTTTTTAAACACCCCTAAAGATGGAATTTTTTGTAAAATTTTAAAACTTTATATAGTTTTGGATAAAAATCTGCACCTTGAGCAACCAAAAATTTAGAAATTTTTGCCTGCGGCGCTGTAAATCAACCCAAGCCGACTAATTTTGAGCAAAATACCCGACCAAATCCCTATTTTAGGTGTATTATTATAGCATACAATGACTAACATTTTATAAAATTTCGCCTGCGGCGCTAAATGTCAAAGTATTGCTCCGAAGGAGCCAGAAAGTTATAAAAATTTTCCAGTGCTAACACCGAACCTAGACGTGCCGTCACCAGCAAACCTCTATATCCTAAGTTTTCGCCGCCGATGGTTGGGCTTAATTTATGTCTTTTAGTCGATATAAATCAATATCAGATCACTATTTTAAATCCTAGAACTAAATCCTACGACTAAAACTGCAATTTATTGAGTCCTAGGCTCCAATAAGCCGAAAAATTATTGCCTGTGGCACATAAACTAAATATCTGAAATACTCGGTTTAGCTCGGTACTCGAGTTCGGGCTCGGGTGGAAAAGTTGAGCTCGAGCACGAACTCGGCTTTTTCTGGCTCGGAGATACTCGAGTTCGGTTTTTTCACATAGCTCGGTACTCGATCAACTCTAAATAGGACTACTAAAATGTGGAATGTTTTGGACAATGAAACCCTAAAAGCCAATTCGCCCTACTATTTTAAAAATAAGTTAAAATTAGTGCTTGTCCAATGAATCAAAATTTAAATCTATTGGTTCTAATAAAAATTAAAGGAAAACCAAATTTAAATTTTCCCTCTTTCTCTCAAAATTAGTAAAAATGTTATGCTTATACACTTTTCGGTTTTTCAGTAATAGATCAAAATTTTGAAAAATTGCTTATAAAAATAAAAGAAACAATTAAAACATAACGCCAACGATGAAAATAGTTCGGACACAAATATTTCTTTTTTTCTCTAGTTTTTATTTCCTATTTTTCCAAATCGTTTATTTTAATTTAAATAATGTTTTTTTTTATTTTAATTTTTATCAATTTTAAGCGCTTTAAAAAAAAGAATTTTAATTCTTATTGGGTAATATTATCTGAACTTCAAGATAATGGCTAAAAGAACAGCTTTTGAAGCAAATTTGACACCTCCTTCAACCAATAAACAATACTATAATTAAAAATTTTATCTTGAAGCTTAGTATAATAATACACTGTTTATTGTTTTGTTCTTTGCCTTTGGACATTTTATTGACCTATATATTCTTAATTTATAATGTTTCCACAAGATAACATTGTAAGTGGATCCCCCCTTATGTTGTCATTTTTAATTTGAATAAAATAAAAAATAAGTTCTTCGATTAGAATTAATATTAAACATTTTAAATTTAAAATTAATTGTTTTTACTCTATAAAATTTAAAGAAATTTTTTGGATAAGAAAAATGTTGACAATTAATTGGTATTAGATCCATTGTTATTTAAACCGATTTGGAATTATATTCTGTTTATCTGTTGAGGGGGAACTGCTACATCTCGATTAAGCAAGTAAACGGTGACCGGAAAAATGGGCAGTGGAAGAAAGGGCAGTGTTAAGAAGGGCATGGAAAAAGGGCAGTAGGCAGAAAAAAGAGTAGTGGAAAAAAGGGCATTCGAAATTTTTTATTTTTTTTAAATGTTTGAAATAAATATTCGCTTTCCTTGTGTAAAAATTTAAATTTAAAATAAAATGGTACATTTGCATTGATAATAGAGTAAATACGGTGGTATATAGAGAATTTTAAATAAATAAGAAAAACTAGTATTATACTTTCAAGGGAAGTAATCATAATATTTAATTTAAATTAAATTTTTAGGTTGCTCCTGTTACATTTACACAACTATACAACATTTCTGTGTTAGTGGGTAGTGTTGCACGAGATTTGTGAAACACGAGATGACCGTGAGCCTCTTGAATATTTACGCGCAATCTCTTATCGGATGCCAGATACGATTTGAGTAAATTAAAAAAAATGGGCAAAAATAGATTTAATAGATCAAAATATTTCAAACATTTAAAAAAAATTTTTTTCCATTGCCCTTTTTTCCACTGTCCATTTTTCCGGAAGCCAAATAAACATATGCACATAAATGGAGTTGACCTTTTCCTAATTATAAAGGTATGCCGAAAAATCATTCCATCTCTATCCATTTCTCGGCCCTTATCTTATAACTTGGTATTCACATTTCTTGACCTGTTTACCCTGTAAATGTCCCTATAAATACTCTAGCCCTCTTCTCATTAATTGACTCTGGTTGACTCTGGCCAAGTCTATTCTTATATATTCCCCTTTTGTATTTATTAAATATTATTACGCTCAATGAGGTGAATTCTATGTGATAGATTCATCATCTTTCAACGGAAACCTTACTCAAAGCCATCTTTGAAATCGAAAGAATAATATCGGAAACTTATTATGTTGAGGGGAAACTTAAAACCTTAAAAAAGATAGAGAATGTTGCGCAGCGTGTGACAGACAGGAGGTGCTGCCATACGTTTTTGGGAATGAGTGAAGAGGGTAGGGCTAGACAATTGTATTGGATTGAATATAGATTTTTGCACATGATTTTTGAGTAAGAAGTGGAGGAATTAAGAGAGTCATCGCGGGCAGTAAGCATTGGCATTTATATTCGAATAGCTGCGTGCGTATTTATTGGCTGCCGTTGATTGGCATTGGAGTGTGTATTAATAAAATACAAACTACAATTCAAATGTAAAAGGCAAATCGCAGACTTCATTTCTCCATTACCCATCTTCATTACCCAATCCATTTCGTCAATCAACATCCCATCCCAAACATTGAATTCAAAATTAACGTCGAATGATTATTTTCTTGTTGTTAATTGGAGTTTTGGCTTTTTCGGGTAATGTATTCCAAACAATACATTCACTTTTAAAATTAATCTATTTGTATTATTTTAAGTTCCAAATGTTACTTCAAGCGGTACTGATGCTTTAGTTAATGTAATAAGTGATCAACCTCCTGCGCAAATTTTGGAAAGTATTTAAATTTTTAAAAATAATTCCAGGGCCTTAATTTTTTTATATTAATTATTTTTTAAATTCCTAAAATAATTAAGCACCAGCCGCGAGGATTGTGAATCACTCAGTTTCAGTGTAAGACTCGTTAAAGGATTGATAAATAACTTTTAAAAATATTCAGAAATCCATGGTCGATTCGGAAAAAGATGACGATAGTAATTTTTTTCTTATTGTTTGCCCTTCCATCACTATATCTAGCATTCGGTATATAATTTTAACTAATGTCTGAGATTTAACAAAAAAGCAAATACCTCTTACAGTACCAAAAACACAATTTCAAACACATTTTATTCACATTCCTGATATTGTCAAATGTCAAGGGGAGGAGTGTTCAATAAGGTTAGAAGAACCTGACCCAGAAATGAATTTTGCAATCTATAGTTCTGAGAATGACAATGAAGAAGAATCTAAAGCTAAGCTAACTAAAGTCTCCGATATAAACTTTGACAAATGTGATTTTGTTAAAGATGCAAAACTAGGAGTAAATGAAACTGTTTGTATCCAGGTACTGATTTCATTTATGAAACAGAATTTTAACATAAAGCAAATTTCTAAAACTAAAATTTTAGAAGTTTGTCAAAGGAATTGATAATGGAAAAGGCGAAACAATAGAAGTTGATAGGAAGGAATTAATATCTGGTTCAGGAGGATATGAAGGTAGTTTTTCAGTGGAATCCGTAAGGTTTGACATTTGTAACGATGAGGGATATAGGGTTACCGAGTATCTAGAATTTCGAAAAATATCGACTTATTTTTCAAATAATTCTGTTTAATAGTGGATGGAAAAAGCATCAAAATTTCTAGTGAATTAGAATAGTTTTTTTCAATTTCTCGGAATTCAATTAATATATTACCTTAATTCAAATAAAGCAATATTAAAATAAATTAGCGAAAAATGACGAAAACAGTCAGAAAAATCAACCTATGGTGCATATGCATTCAGGGCAAGGACAAGTTAAAGAAAATCTTTCAACTAAAGAAACTCCAAAAGATCAGAAAAAAGTATATCAGACTGAAGAATACGAGAAAATACAGTTGCTTGATAAAGTTAATAAAATGTCTGATTTCAAACATGTTTTAGGTAAACAAATTTATTAAATTATTTTTATCAATTTTATTTAAAATTAATTTAAAAAATTATTTAAAAAATTATTTAAAAAAAATTTAAGGTCGTAAAGGAAACATGCATCAACGCGTTAAAACAGATCCAACCGGCAACAAAGACAAGGTAAAACGAATAGAGCTAGAAGACCATAAACATCTATCGCTTGTCGGTCAATTTCATAAAGGTAATTTATTCTTTCCATTTCAAAAGTTACCGTAACTGATTTTCGAGCTACATTAATTACCTGAGATGCAAAACTATTTTTTATAAACTTAAGGTCAAAATTTGAATCAACGCACGTTAAGTGATCCAGCTGACAAAGACAACAAAAAAGAGATAACTAAAAATCTTTTTGGGACACTAGAAGACCATAAACATCTATCGCTTGTTGATCAATTTAGTAAAGGTAATTTATTCTTTCCATTGAAAAATGACAATGCCCAGCCGAATATGTTTTTTAATTTTTCGAGCACATTCATAGTCATATTTCAAAATTATTTTTTATAAGTTTACGGTCAAAATGGAAAATTGAATCAACGCACGTTAAACAATCAATTTGACAAAAACAACAAAGAAACAAAAATATTTGCAGAAACCAAAAATCATAAAGGTGTGGATATCTTGCCTGAGGAATTGGATTAAAAGATGTATGTATGTCAGAGATGTTGCTTTTTTCTACTCTATTTGCCTTACATTCACCCCCTTATGACAACCAAAATTTAAAAATTATTTTGAACCTTGTTTTGAACAATTGTTTTTGTAAAACTTGTCCTTTTTCCGCCATTTAAGTAAAGATTTTCATCATCTATTTTATTAACCCTTTCATATTTAAAGTAAAAATTCTGCAACTATTTCAGTGTAAATTTAAGTAACAAATTTAATAACTACAAATTTATTTAACGGATGATTTAATTTTTTAAAGAAAAGAACATATTGGGAGTCCTTTAAAGTTTATAAGATTTTTCAATTTATTTGTTAGAATATTTATTTATACTCAAAATAATTAAATGCATATCATTAAATCAAAATAAATTCTGAATTTTCACCAAGCTTTTTTTGGCTTGACATTTTTGCTTTTATCTTCATTTATGGGCGCTTCTGTTATTTTCTTTCCATTGCTTTGATCAACTTTGTTGGTTACCACACCAAAAACAGTTGTAATTGTTTTGGATATATCTCTTCGTAAGAAAGAATTAAAAGCTGTTTTATAGTCTTTACTAAAAATGATTGAAAATACTTAATATTAAATCATTTATTTTTACCAAAATTTATATAATACAGGCACATTACAAGCCATAACAAAATTTGTAATACATCCAAGTATAGAAGAAAAATAAAATGTTTGAATAGATGTAAGAGAAAGAAGAGGCATTATATAACGACCACCTGCATTAAACATCCACCTATCGAAATGTAATTGAATTAAAATAATTTTAAAAAATTACCCTGCAACAACCATTGCCATAATAACGGCAAGTGATTTAAAGATTCGTTGGGTGTAATCTCCACCCTCTTAATTAAATAAATAAATAATTTGTTCTTAAAAATTACTTTTATTTGTTAAAGCATTAGATGAACGATATTTTATGAAAATCCAAATTAAAATATAATTTAAAGTAGAAAATGCGATAATAATCACAGAATTACGAAAACTCTAAAATTAAATTAAAATAAACTAAATTTTAATTAAATTCTAAACCAATTGGCCAACATCTTTTTGATAACAATCAGAAATTGAACAAATAACATAACTAAAATTTAATAAAAATATAAAAATAATTGATTTAAATTAACGTTTTAGGTATTGTAATACATATTTGCCAACATTGCCAAAGAATAAAAAAAGAATAAATTGATGAAATTCCAACAGAACAATAGACGACTAAACGTGAATTTTTGTTCATACCGAAACTAAAAAAATAATTTTTATTTTAAATATGTCAAGGTTAGTAGGAAAAAGTTAGTAGTTTAGGGTGATTAAAGTCAAGTTTGCAATTCAATTTAAAATTTCTACACAATTTAATATCAATAAATTAATTTCATAAATATTAATTCGGTTCATCATTAATAGCTCAATTCAAATTAAGCTAATATTAATCAATCGTTTCAAAATTCGAAAAAAAATAATCTCAATAATAATTAGATGTTATGTTCAATATTAATTTAGCAAGGTTCGAATCAGGTCGGATTAATATTTGAAAAGATATAACTCTTAAAGCTATCATTCTGTAGTGGATTGTAAATAAATTAGGGCAGCTTAACATTTAGGCTTATGATTTCAGATTCGACTAGATTAGAATTTTTTTAAAGCTAGGAGACTAAATAACGCAAGACTCCATGTCAAATAAATTTTGTTTCATGTCCCGTCACTAAAAAAATTTTAAACAAACGTTATTGGAAAAACAACAGAAAGAAGACGATCAAATCCAATAAAAAAAGTTAAACATAAACTCATTGTTATAGATAAAATTGAATAAATCATTAAATAAAAACAAATATCCAAATTAATAAAATTAATTCCAGTTAAAACAATAAACATTGAAATTGAATTACTTGTTTGATATATAGCTGTAAATAGGGCATCTATTGCTATTAAATAATTACAACTACTGTTTAGAGTTCTGAATTTATTAAATAAAAAAATATAAATATTGAATATAAATAATTAATATAAAATAACATTTAGTGTTAAATATTTTAATCTCCCAAAAAAACAGTAAAAATGTTTGGAACTTGTTTTCAATTTACCTTATTCATGCAATTAATTATTTTATGATGGAGTATTACCACAAATTTGTGAGGGGGTAATATTAGTATCAATTTAAACCTAAAAAAGGTAAATACTAGGATTGGTGTAATTATATGAGGGAGTTAATTAATTCAAATTATATG